>JABTTQ020001250.1:0-160018 GCA_016081115.2 Rehmannia glutinosa | reverse complement strand
AACACCCCCATAATAGCCTATTATTTTCTATTTAATTTTGATATAATCCTAACACTATATATAGGGTTCTTAGGGGTCTAGTTAGGCACACACAAACTTACATCTACAATTTTAAAACTCTTCAAAATATTATTTTACTTGGGCAACGTGATAAGGTCTTGTTCGTTAGTCTTCTTGTGATCGTGCTCATAATAGAAGACATAGGCGTGGCCTTCTTGGGTTTTATATTGGGGTGGTGGTGAGCCGTCAGAACCTGCACGGAGGGAGGCCATCACGATCTTAGGACAACGTCAAGTGGCGTGACTCCTGCAAGCCCGACCTTTTATTTTTCATGAATCTATATTAGCTTAATTTATAAAAATAATTTCCTTGAAGTCATTTAGTTATATATGTGCAAGAAACTATTTTATTTGCAATATTAAAAGGAAAATCATCAATAATCTAAGATCGTGATTAAATTAATTTTATAAATATATATTTCTTATATTTTGAAATAGGCTTATTGATTAAATTTACAAATTTTGGTACAAACATTCATGAAATTAACCAAATAAATTCTGTGAAGGATTTGCCATTACGTTTAATCTTTCTGATCCCATTGTTTGTTTGCATGTGACTTTATGTAGTGGAAGTTTATTGTTAAATAATAATTCTAAAAAAAAATAAAAAATAGGGTGACTTAAAGTTGTTAACTGATTATATATTGTTAACTTTCTGATTCCATCTAAATATTTTTTTTCAAACAAAAGTTGTTAACTGACTATAAATTGTTAACTCATTAGTTATAGTTTAAATTGTATATTTTGAAAAATTTCAACTGAGGTTTTACAATAGTGAATCTTTTACTGTGCCTAAAGATTATATGTATGTGAACCTATGTGAACTGATTTTCTGTGTTGAAGACTGAAGTATTAGTTTAACTAATTTTGTCATTTTGTTTGAATATTCGATAAACATTTTATTGACGTATATTTGTTGAATATTTGACTCCTACAGATTTTTTTCTTGTCCTTTCTTTTGCTATAATTGAAGATTAAATAATGGCATCTCATGAAGAAGCTAATAGTGTTAAGCCCGAAAAGTTTAATGGATTAAATTTTAAGAGATGGCAAAATCAAATGAAATATTGGTTACCCATTCTTGGTTTTATCTCTGCCATTGATGAAAATATAGAAGCAAGCTTTTGGCATAATCCTGAACAAATAAATTACCATTGTCGTAATCGTATCCTTAGTGCCTTGTCGGATAGACTTTATGATGTGTATCATTCTATCACTAGTGCTAAGGAACTTTGGGATACTTTAGAAGCTGAATATGGGATTGATGATGCGGGAATACAAAGGTTTTATGCCTCAACTCTTACAAGTTATGGTTGATGGAAAATCTATTAATGAACAAATTCATGAATTCCAAAATTTATTAAAGCCTCTTGAAAATAGTGGATCAAAATTTAGCGAAGAATATAAAGTTTAATGTTTGATTGATAAACTACCACCCTCTTGGTCTAATTTTGCTAGGGGTCTAAGACATCAACAAGGAGCTTTGACTTTAGTTCAAGTCTTTAAGTCATTGAGAATTGAAGAACAACATAGGATGAATCTTAAGAGAGAAGAGACGAAAGTCAAAGTTAATCTAGTTGAAGATAAAAAGAATAATAGTAATAATAATTATAATAATAAGTATAAGCTCAGAGGTAATAAGTTTAAGAATAAGAAGAAAGGTGGAAGGAATAATTATCACCATAATAATAAACCTAGTACTTCTAGAAATGGAGATGTCAAAGGCAAAGAAAAGGAGAAAGAGCATGCTATGTATGCGGAAGGACCAATCATTTGGCTAGGGATTGTTACTACAAAAAGACCGAGAAGTATACACCTAAATTCAAGCCTAAACCTCGGAAAACCAAGTGAATATGGTAGTTGAAGGGGAACCATCTATCGAGTTAGAATCTAAATTTCCTTTAGTAAACTTTACATATCAAAATAATGATTGGTGGTTATACTCGGAGCTAATATTCATGTTTGTTTTGATAAATCAAAATTTAAATCCTATCGAAACACAAGTGGAGGAAGCGTGGCGACGCTAGGGAATAATTCCGCACAAATACATGGGATTGGAAGTGTTGATCTCAAGATGACTTCTCGGGAAAATATTGACTCTTGATTGATTCAAAGGCATGTGCCTGATATTAGAAGAAATTTAGTGAGTGGATCTTGTTTAGTGCAAAGTGGTTACAAGCTAGTTATGGAATCAAATAAAGTTGTAATCACTAGAAATAATGTTTTTATTGGAAAAGGATTTGTAAGCGGTGGATTATTTAAATTGAATATTGTGGATGGTGTTAATGAGAGTCCTAATCTTATTTTTAATGTCCAATCTAGTATTTTATGGCATGAAAGGTTGGGACACATTAGTAATAGAAAAGTCAAAAAACTTATGGATTTAGATTTGATTCCAAGATCTCAAGTAAAGGTTGATCATAAGTGTGAAATATGCGTACAAGCAAAACAAACAAAAAGACCTTATCATTCAGTTCTAAGAAATTCAGATATTTTGGAACTTATTCATAGTGATGTATGTGATTCAAATAGATCTCCAACTAGAGGTGGAAATAAATATTTTGTGACATTTATTGATGATTTTTCTAAGTATTGTTACATTTATCTTATCAAATCTAAGGATGAAGTTTTTGAAAAATTTAAGGTTTATAAAACTGAAGTTGAAAATCAAATAGAGAAAAGGATTAAGAAACTTAGGTCTGATAGAGGAGGTGAATATTCTTCAGGTGAATTGATAAAATTTTGTGAAGATAATGGAATAATACATGAGTTCACACCTCCTTATTCACCCCAATCAAATGGTGTAGCTGAAAGGAAGAATAGAACTTTGATGGATATGGTAAATGCAATGTTGTTAAATTCTGGAGCACCTGAGAATTTGTGGGGTGAAGCTATTTTATCTTCTTGTTTTATATTGAATCGTGTGATTGTTAAAGATAATGATAGAACTCCTTATGAATTATGGAAAAAGAGAGCTCCAAGACTAAATTTTCTTTTTAGTGTGGGGGTGCTTAGCAAAAGTAGCCATACCGAGTTTAAGAGAAAGAAAATAGGGCCTAAGATCGTTGATGCTATTTTTATTGGATATGCTCAAAATAGTAGTGCAAATAGATTTTTAGTGGTCAATTAAAGTTAATGGAATTTCTAATAACACTATCATTGAAGCTAGAGATGCCACATACTTTGAGGATGTTTTTCCTTTTAAAACTAGAATTCCAAATGAACCTTATAAGTCAAACCTTGAACCTTCTAGGGGCGAATCATCTACTAGTGCAATTTTAGAAAATAATGAAGAAACACTAGTAGAATTAAGGAGTAAAAGAACTAAGGTTACCAAGAATTTTGGAGATGACTTTATCACCTTTTTAGTTGAAGGAGATCCCCAAACTTATGATGATGCAATATCTTCAATAGATGCACCTTTTTGGAAAGAAGCGGTCAATGATGAATATAATTCTATTATTCAAAATAATACTTGGGTTTTATTCGATTTTCCTCCTGGTAGTAAACCAATAGGGTGTAAATAGATTTTTAAGAAGAAATTAAAGGTTGATGGTTCAATAGATAAGTACAAGGCCAGATTAGTGGCAAAAGGTTTTACACAACAAGAAGGAATAGATTATTTTGATACTTATTCTCCAGTTGCTAGGATTTCAAGCATTAGGGTCTTATTGGCTTTAGCATCTATAAATAAGTTAATGATACATCAAATGAATGTCAAAACTGTATTTTTTAATGGTGATTTAGATGAAGAAATTTATATGGAACAACCTGAAGGTTTTAATGTCAAAGGACAAGAGCATAAGGTATGTAAGTTAGTAAAATCTTTATATGGTTTGAAACAAGCGCCCAAACAGTGGCATGAAAAATTTAATGAAGTTATACAAGGTTATGGATTTAGGTCAAATGAACACGATAAATGCATATACTTTAAGGAAGAAAATAGTGGATGTGTAATATTGTGTTTATATGTGGATGACATATTAATTTTTTGGGTCAAACTTAGAGTTTATTGAAAAAGTGAAAGTTTATTTGTCTAATAACTTTGAGATGAAGGATTTAGGATAAGCACATATAATATTGGGTATGAAAGTTAGGATGACAAAAGAAGGCATTTTATTAAATCAACGACTCTATCGAAAAATTCTTGAGGAAATTCAATTATTATGATTGTAAGTGGGTTTTTTCTACTCCTTATGATCCAAATGTACATTTACACAAAAACTTAGGTGAACCTATATCTCAATTGAAGTATTCTCAAATTATTGGGTCATTATTATATTTCACCAATAGGACTCGACCAGATATTTCTTATGCAGTTGGAAGACTTAGTAGATATACTCATAATCCTAGTAAGAGCCATTGGACTGCTTTAGAAAGAGTTCTTAAGTATCTTAGAGGAACTTTAAGTTACTCATTATGTTATAAAGGTTTTCCAAGTGTACTTGAAGGATATAGTGATGCAAATTGGATTACTGATAACTCTGAGATTAAGTCAACTAGTGTATTTGTTTTTATGTTTGGTGGAGCTGCAATGACTTGGGGATCTAAGAAACTAATTGTTATATCTAGAAGTACAATGGAAGCTGAATTAATAGCTCTAGATACAACTTGTACAACTGTTGAATGGTTGAGAGACTTATTACTTGATATTCCACTAATTCCTAAACCTTTACCTGCCATTTCTATACGCTGTGATTGTAAAGCTGTAATTGATCTTGTAAAGCAGACACATTCTAATAAGAAAATGAGTAGACACTTACAAGCAAGATATAAAAGTATAAAGTCCTTATTAAAGAGAAATGTGATATCTCTTAACTTTGTAAAATGCGAGAAGAATTTGGCGATAATTTAACCAAAGGTCTACCGAATAAAGGTGTGTTTGAATCATCGGGGGATGGGCATAAGCCCACAAGAGGAGTCACCTCCGGAGTAACCCAACCTTTGTGATTGGAGACCCCATGAAGAAGGTTCAATGGGTAGGAACAACTTTGTAATGCGTGACTCATTTAGCACAACTTTATAAGAAGTGTAACTTCTTCCCATCCCTATGGTGATAGTCTTTATATAGTGTGATGTTAGGATGGGCTTTGACCCTTAATGAGACCAATGTGGGAATTCCGCAGGGGTATAGGTCACACGCACTTTGGAGGTTTCACCTAAATGAGGGGTTGTCATGAGGCGTGGCTATGGGTTTGGGCAAACCCTGAGACTCTCATGAGAATCAAGATTAGAGCGCATGGCCATTAACAACGCTAACCCGCTTTGAACAAAGACCGATGTCGATCTTTGTGTGTGTGATGTATTGAAATTTGGTCAAGGACCTAATTCAAGGCGTAGTCCATTATGGTTCCCTCAAATATAAATCATCAACACTAAGTGTAGCTCAAGCCCGTAGGGCTCCTACACCCATTCCATAGTATCTAGTTGCCCTACTATATTTTGTTGTATATATATGTTGAAGTTTTAAACCTTGTGGGGGATTGTTATATTTTTAAGTTTTGAAAACTTCAACTAATGGCTATTTGAATAATTTCAAATAGATTTAATTTTGTAACCTCTCATTCAATTTTGTAACACCCCCATAATAGCCTATTATTTTCTATTTAATTTTGATATAATCCTAACTCTATATATAGGGTTCTTAGGGTCTAGTTAGGCACACACAAGCTTACATCTACAATTCTAAAACTCTTCAAAATATTATTTTACTTGGGCAACGTGATAAGGTCTTGTTCGTTAGTCTTCTTGTGATCGTGCTCATAATAGAAGACATAGGCATGGCCTTCTTGGGTTTTATATTGTGGTGGTGGTGAGCCGTCAGAACCTGCATGGAGGGAGGCCATCACGATCTTAGGACAACGTCAAGTGGCGTGACTCCTACAGGCCAGCCTTTTATTTTTCATGAATCTATATTAGCTTAATCTATAAAAATAATTTTCTTGAAGTCATTTAGTTATATATGTGCAAGAAACTATTTTATTTGCAACATTAAAAGGAAAATCATCAACAGGGAGAAGCTGTAAGACATAATCAAACTTTAGGGTTATTTTGTAATTTTCAAAAAGTTTTGGGGTTTTTTGTAATTAGACTGAACCTCAGGTTTTTTTTTTTTAATAAATATCCCTAAAATAAATAAATACTTTCCTGCACATGAGATGAAACAGCATACGCGTAAAAACAACCCAAATTTGAATTGAAAAATATATCCTCTAAAAGATCACTATACACCTAATTAGCTTCAAATCCATGAAACGAAGAAAAACAGAATTGGAAAAAAAGTTCAAGAAAATAACCAAAAAAAAAAAACCTAATAATCGAAACTCAACACATCCTGTAGTGCCTGTACAAACAATAGCCCGAAAACCTTGGCTAGAAATTAAATCCATCAAAGAAAGTATACAGACCATGAACTGCTGCTCACAAAGCCCACAAGAACCATAATGATACATAAGAACTTATAGCTTATCTGGCAACTGAATGTTCTGCGAACCAAATATCTGATGAGACGAGTTCTCCACGAAAACAGCAATCCCACATTTGGCGGCATTAAAACCTTCCCACAGAGAAAAATTGACAGTTCCTGTGATAGTTTTCTTGGCGGATGCATCTTTGACGGAGCACAGCTTTTCAAGGCGTCCGGACGACATAGTCGTTAGCCAAAACCCGGCCTTTGTTGGCTCCGCCAGACAGTCGGTGACTAGACCGCATTCGTAGAGAGCAACCATCACATCAGCACCTGCATGATCCACTTTTGTCCTTAAAGCTCCTGTTAATGATACTTGTAACGACTCCGGTGTGTGCTTTTGGAAAGTCGCCTGTCCATACAAACTCCAACAGTTAGGGGCAATATGCGTGACTTAAAGTAACCAATGCTTTAATCCAAACTCGATTTGATAGAACTATTTAGATTGCGTCTAAATTGGTTTTGGATTAAAGTTTCTTGTCAATTGCATTCGGGCAATGTGGAAACATGTTACATCTACGTTTATAACGTAAAAAATTTAAATTAAATTGAAATATGGGATTAACAGTTTTTCTCTCCCATCTTGGACAGGTCTCAAGTCATTACAAGACATTGGCTTAACCATAATGCAAACCAACCAAAAAGAAATTTTAAGTGTTCCACAAATTTTGAATATTGCTACTCGATGCAATATGTTTAGGCACCGTTTGCTTCAATTGATATGATTGTAAATGATAGGTTATACTAGAATATAGTTGAAATATTAGTTACCAATCATGATTTCAATAGTGTTTGCTTGCAAATCATTGTGTAATCGGTAATGTGATAATTAATTTTGTTTCCAATTATATCCTTACACATTGATTTTGGACATTCATGATGAAAGGTTAAATATAACAGTCAATCACTATTTTAGTAATCCAGAGGTGCTTGATTACATATCACGCCAAAGGGGGGGTCGGATCCACAATCAAGCATTATTTTGATTTCGTATCGGGCTTGTCATATATTATGGGCTTTTTAAGTGGTTAATAAACACAATATTAACTTATTAAGTCTGATTAGGTATTTATCCTATGCATTCATGACTAGCAAACGAGGTCTTAAAACACATATAGCAAACTTAATTGATTTCTTTTTCAACTTCCATAGATGAAGATTTGAAAACAAACTTTAATTTAAACGGTAATGTCTTTCTCAAAGTTGGCCAACCAACTACCAGTCGGTTGTTGATCACCTATAACCAACAACCAAATTTGGTTATAGGTACATATTAATTTAATTATTTTCTGGTTGTAACTAGAATCAATACAATAATTATCCTACCATATTGTTGACAAATATTATGATTAGTTAAGTATCTTCAACATCTAATAATGGGCCTAAACCAGCCAGCCCGATTGTTAATCTTTGAGCATAAACATCGATTTTCCTCATCTAGAATAAGAAAGACTTTGTAGATGGCATTTCAATTTCTTGAGGTAGATAACGTTTTGATTTTATAACATATTGAAAATAACTAAAGTTACAATTAAGTACTTAATTTCATAACCTACTTATGGTTTATATATCAAAATATAAGTCAAAAGAATAACATAAAAATACTAGGCAATGAGGTAACAAAACTTTCTGTCTTACATTTCACCACTTCATATACAAAAATATTTCAAAAACCCATGATACATATAGAAATATTATAGTTACCCCTTAAATTGAGACAAACTTGAGTTTGTTTTTTGTAATTTTGCAACATATCTAGATCTTTTTGTAATTAGCCCAAACCTAGGGAGTTTTTGTAATTATCCCTAAAAGAAATTCAGACCAATTTAAACATTTTTATCCGATCAAGGATTTATCCTAGAATTTACAGAATTATATAATATAGGCCATTCATGCACGTAATATATCAATGAACTATTTAACGCAATTATTTATCCATTCATGGCATGCAAGCATAATTCAATTTAATTAATTACTTAATTAAAGATTTTTATGTAGTAAAAAGATTTCCAAATTAGCATAAATAAAGAGCACCATAGCTGACCTGGAACGAGGGTGCAGGAACTCTCTGTGCGGATGCGATGCAGGACAACAAAGCTTCCTGCTCATTGGCCACACATTGGGCCCGGCCCTGGACCACGATTTGGGGCGTGAACATGGTATCAAGATTCAGGGCCTCAACATAGGCCTTCTGCCGAACGGTCCATTGGCTGGACCCAAACGGGTCCTTCCAGCCCATATAATCCCAGTAGTCCACGTGGTACGCCAGCAATACCAGCGGCGCATCCAAATTAAAATCCCCTCTCCCCAGCCGCGAGAAGAGGAGCTCCGCCTCCGGCGAGTGGCGCAGCCCTGTGAGGAGAAGAGCTCCACCACCACAGGCCCGCCTCTCCGTAGCTCCTCCGTCGTCAAGTCCGCCGTCACGACTTTGTCGTCGTGCTTCGAATCGGAGGAGCCCTTGCCGAAACAGCTGAAGAGACGGGGCGCCATCTCGAACGACGTCGTCTCGAAGGGAAAAAAAAGACAATAAATGGTTTTATGCTTGTGGGTTTTTTTGGGGGATTTTTTTGGGGGAGTTGAAAGACAAAGACAGAGATGAGAAGGTGGGAGAAATAATGAAACAGGGGGAAAGTGGAAACAGAGGTTGCAAGAGAGATTGAGAAATAAGAGAAAATGGGTGTGGTGAAGAGAAAAAGTGGAGATGGAAATGCTGAGAATCGCTTGACTACTACGTGTTAATTATATAGTTTAATTTAAGAATACAATTTTTCTTTCTCCATATAGCGGGTGCGATCTTCTATTCAAACCACGTTTCATCTCTTATTTCATCATTGATGATTGACACGTATATAAAAGTTCTATATTAATTTGAAACATAAATCAAGCATAAATTGTTGGGTTTAATATGATTGAGTTTTAATATGAACTTTTATACACATATTAATCGTCCGTGCATCATTTGTGCAGTGGAATATTAAATAAAACATTAATAGAAGATGCCATCCTGACATATAGGAATAAAGCAAAGGTCAAATTTGTAAAGGAAAAGTTGACAGCCATTGTTATGTTTTTTTCTAGTATAATTCCTTCCTTCGTGTGTACAAATTTTTACCTTACTTTTGTCACATGTTGAGTGGATCTGGTCGCCAAATCAATTAGGCGGGCAGTTGATTTTTACTGCTTACTCCTTAATTTATTTAAAGAGTTTGGCCGAACTAACAACACATTTAAAAAAGTATTTGGTTACAATAAAAATTAAATATATTATAAATTCTTCCAATTTTAGGATGTTCTAAAGCTTAAGATTTTAAATCTTTATAATAAAAATAAAATGTTGAAATGTTTTGATAAATATGGTTATGGAGCTTTAACCACTACCAGAAATTTCCAGAATGTTACCATTTATAAGGGTATTACAAAGGTCCGAACTCGTATTTTTAAGTTTCTTTAAAATTTATATCCTTTCCTTCACCAATACTCCCAATTTATTAAAAACAAAAAGTTATGGAGCTTTATGAAATGTAAGTTATAATAATTTTTTAACTTACTTGCTTTAACATCTTATTTTTCTGTCAAAACAAAAACATCTAATTTTGGAAAATAGTTTTTTTAAAGGAAGTATTATCAAACACTCTAATTTATGTATTGAAGAATCCTTTAACGGTAAAACTGGTTTCAATTATTGTCCGGGTGTAGTTCGGTGAGGAGAAATATGTATTTGACATTTTTTTTTTTTTTTCTGAACGGGGACAGGTGTAAAGAATGGAAGAGAGAGGTTGGGTGTGGTTGGCATAAATGAGGAGTCGGTGACACGTTGCTTGTCTAAGAAGGTTGAGTTGGAATTGTCAGGCCGACCACTATCTAAATTCGTATGAAGTTGGGTGCCGTGACAGGGAATCTTAACTATACATTGTTATTGCATGTAAAAACATTTTATCATCCGAATTACGACTATTTTTGCACTTTGGAGTTTTTTTTTTTTATATATATATATATTATCATATGCACTTTGGAGTTTTTTTATTTTTTTATATTTTATCATATGAACTATATTTTGTACATTGTCTTATAAAATATGGAG
The DNA here is from genome assembly GCA_016081115.2 of Rehmannia glutinosa. NCBI lineage: Eukaryota > Viridiplantae > Streptophyta > Magnoliopsida > Lamiales > Orobanchaceae > Rehmannia > Rehmannia glutinosa. Next base: position 149,412 of record JABTTQ020001250.1, on the reverse strand, counting down.
TCCATTTACTGTGGAACTTTTTGTTGCGATTCTGGTACATATATATCACTGGAAGGCCTGGTCCTTGGTTTTGGGGCCCTGGAGCAAAAAGAAAAATGGGGCCCCTCGTATGTAGGTTCTGAAAATAACAAAACACGGGTTAAAAATATAATTCTATTAATTTTACATATAAACGAGAGATGTAATTCTCAAATTTAAAGATCATCTTACCAATATTACTGCCCTTTCTTGAGATTTTTGGCAATGGAGAGTGGAGACAATATATTTTAATGGAGTTGGGCTCTATTTTTAAGTTGAAGAAATTGTGCTGATTCTATTTAGTCCTTCCAACTATGTTTTTTAGGATTAATAGCAATGATTAATAGAAACGAGATCTTGGGGATTTGAATTTAATTCTAGCTTATTTTTCGGTGAGATGAAAGTTGGAATAGGAAAATTTGGGGTGTAGTTTAATAGCATAACATATTCTACTTAACTTAATTATTGCTTTATTAGTTATTATTATTATTTTGGTTTTGGAAAAAGGTAAAAGGTGAAGTTATATTAAATTAAAGGGCCACTTATTTTACTTTGTAAACTGTACAAAAGAAGGGGTGAGGGCGACCAGTTTTGTTGACAAAAAAAATAAAGGAACCATCACTGGGGAGGATCGAACACATGACCAATGAGTACTTTATGCATTAACATCTTAGCCGCTGGACCATCCTGATAACTTGTGATTCTAACGACCTTTAAACGTAATCTATATTTATATATATAGACATTGAAAAAAACTCCGAGAACCCTTGCCGGCGGGGGGGCCTGTGCGGCGGCACCACCTCGACTGCCTCAGGGCCGCCCATGTATGTCACGCTTCTTATTAATTTGTACATTTTTTCAATTCTAAATATTTTGTGTGAACCAAATAGTAATCTAATTTTTATTTGCATACACCGATTTTTTCTCTCTCAACTCTCTTTCTCTTCCTTCTCTCTTTTTCCTCGGAAAAAATAAACAGTGGATTTTCTTTTTAGCCTTTTTGGCAATTGAAAATCTTTTTTAGCCATATTTTTCAAATACATCTTTTTAGTCATTTTGGGGTGCGAAAAGACATAACTCATTCTTTAGTAGTTTAAGCTAAATAGTTCTCCAAAATACTACTATTGTCTCACTCGAACAAAAAAACCACCGCTCTCCCAAAATTCTGACTCGAAATCTCCAAAATTCTCCCCAAAACTATCGAAATCGGCGAGCGAAAGGAGACGATGATGATGACGATGACGAGCGAGGATATGGAGGTGCTTCGACTTCTTCTCGGTATGTAAATGGAACCCTATTTCCTTCACTTGTTTTAAATTGTCAATACTTTGTTGTTCTCGGGTAGAAATTCTAGTTTTTTGTTGTTTTAAATCGAACCCTATTTCCTATTTCATGTATTTTTGTTGTTTTAAATTGTCAATACTTGTTTTAGGTTAGGATTTGTTGTAGAAATTCTAGGTTTTAGATGGTGGGTTGGTTTTGGTGAGCTTCATATGTTGTTAATGGTGGATTCTCGTGAGAGAGGGAAGAAGAAGAAGAAGAGGCAGGGGCTGCGATTTTCGAGTTACATGGGTTACTTTCGAACATTTCGAGTTACATGAAAAAGGCAACTCGATTCGAGTTAAATGTGTAACTCGAAATCTAAGTTACTTTTTTCTCGTAACTCAAATCACAATCGATTACATGGGTAACTCGAACATTTCGAGTTATAGAAAAAGGTAATCAATTCGAGTTACATACATGACACCAAGCCTAAACTAAGTGTTTTGTGTTGTTTTTGACATATTTGGCGATGGAAATGGGTTCTCGCATTAATCGATGGAGGAAAATCAATGTATACTCAAGCACCACTGATAGCGGATATCAAGAAAGAGTTGACGAGTCGGGCAATTTAGACGAGTTTAGGAATGAGATGTTTGGGGCATTTCGGACTTCGACGATGACGCATACTTGACCACCAAGGGTATGCTCCGTTTGCTCGGTCGACGATTTTGGTGGAGGATCGAGAGATCGGGGACTTGTGGTTCCGCGTTGGTGAGTGGAACCTTAGATTTGGGCGACGAGAGTTTGCGATGTTTACTGGCTACGCTTTGGCCTCGACGGTTGACCCATGCTCCTCACAAAGATATCCCTCCCGTGAGAAGGAGTAAAACCGATTTTTTGACGGGGAGTCCTCGATACCGACGAAGGTAGTACCACATTTCATCGCGGTCGTTTCGAGGAGAGCGACCAGAGGATAATCAAGATTGAATATATCTTATTCATCACGAAGTATCTGTTAGCTTTCAAACGGCGGGTGCCGTCCCGTTATGGTTGTGGACCTTGGTTGAGGATGCCCCGGGTTTAGGGCATTCCCATGGGGCTCCTACGTGTATAGCGCCTCCTCCACTATCTTAATTCTGGATCCGAGCTCACTGCGATCCTCGAGAGAGGTCCAGATTCCACAAATATGCCTACTTATACCCTATACACGTGTATATATTTAATATAAACATGTATCACTTTTAACACGAGTATTTAATATTCTAATAAGGTTCATTGCTTATTTGTTTTGTTTTTTGTTTGATACAACTATGGGCATTTGAGGCTATTCCTTCTCTTGGTCGGGTCCTTGCCCGTGCCTGGGTTGGATGGCTATCCTGTGGGCATACGGGTTAGATGCCCCAAGAGGACCTTCATGCGGTGGCGTTATTTGACACCCCAAGGTAATTTTAATTTTTTTACGAAATAATACGAGTAATATTGATAATATTTTCGTCGTAATTAAGTTAAAGTTTTCCTATGATTTTCACAGACGATATGCGCACCCAAGATGCAGCCCACGAGGTGGAGTTACGACTCCTTTACATGCAGGGCATCGATATGGACATGTCACACGGATTGATGTATGTCCATATGGATCGGAGTCCATAAGGTTGCCCCACTTGACTTTGGCGTTGTTGGTAGGAGGCTTGTTCTGGAGCCAGGACATACTGCGCTTTTAGATCGCTTTGCGTCTCGGCGTCCAAGAGGCGGATGACCCAATCCTGCTACGCGTGTAGATGATGATGATTATGATAGTAAGGCCGAGGGTAGTGATCGTCCCCGCACGTCCAAGTAATCATTCTCGGATCAGAGCCCATTCACAACCTCTATCCCCACCTCGACGTTCTCCTCTCGACATTCTCCTCCACCTCCACCTCCACCTCCACCTCCTTCCTGGATCTCCGATGGGGGCTCCTCATCCTCATCACACGGCGGTGCACAAAATGACACGAGGGACCGATTTTTCGATCTAACCCCGCTTTGCTCGATGCCCGGTATTCATACGATTAGTGGAAGCGTAGTAGGCGGGTGATTGACCATGCACTGTTCGTCGGAGAGATCATACAGGCTGATCTACGAGCGATATGGAGTCGCACTTGGATGCACTGTTTGCCGATTTGATACGTCGGGTATTTCGTGGCGCGGCTGCGGAGCCGAGTCACGAGCTGAAGATTCTGAGCCGGACATAGATGATCCATCTCTACGCACTTTGACCCATTGGACTCATGGAGCACATGGGCGGACAAAATATCGCTCGGACATCCGACTTTGTGTACGGGGTATGTTTATGTTATGCATTTTGTCTTCTATTTAATTCAAACTTAAGTTGGTTTGGAAATGATGTTAACAATGATTTCAATTGCTTATACTATTTGTCGAACACTAGGCTACCTACCGTTGTGGAGGATTTTTCACAGCGATTCTAGTGGTACTCCGCGTGGCACACCCCCGCCCCACAGCTTTCACCCCATAGTTGTTGAGCATATCGGAGAGTCTGCAGGGGGATGTTGCGGCGGGGCCGCACTGGGGACGCGACAAAGAGAGATTACTCGTTGCTCATATACGTCCTACCCGTGGTGTCCATATGCCATCAAGGTACCTACAGTCTCCATTTGTAGACGTGAGACGAGCGCGATGAGGCATAAATCGATCCATCAACAAAGATATACTCTGGTACTTGGAGATGCCCGCCGCCCCAGTATGTTCGTATATATTTTGTTTGTCTTTAATAATATTTCATTTCAATACTTATTAAATTGATTTCTTTGATGTCCGGGACGAGATGTAGGGCTAGTGTCGGCTTGGTTTCAGTTCAAACGTACTTTCGGGAGATTGAGAACGCGTAGAGGATGATCTAGCCAATAATGTAAGTAGTTTTGTTAAGTATTTATTTCATTTCATTTCAATTAATAATCTCATGTTGTTTTAATCTCATGTTGTTCAAAATATTTGCAAAGATATTGATCCTTATCTTGGGGTCCTTGCTCGGAGATTGCACGACGGGTCCGGCCGCACCCTGGTGTCGAGGCATACACTCAAACATCCAGGATTGTTCATTTTTGTAAGTTTTTAATTTCATTGACGTTCATTTAACATACTTTCAAATGTTGATACTTTTGATTTAAAATGAATGAAAATTATCAACGATATAAACTGAAGTATGCATGGATGGTATCCCATGCGATGACACGCGAGTGTCCGGGTACTTACGGGGTAGTTGCCCGTCGTAGATTGGAATGTACCCAGGCATTGCTAGCGCGTATGTTCATGGCGGTCTCCACCGTGGTCGACCTTGTACGAGTCCCGAGATGTAAGTATTAGTCACGTTATAGCTTTATTGCATCTTACTTGTAGTTCGTATTAGTCATATAATCTAATAACAATGTTTCAATTATTACTTGTAGATCGTCTTTGTATGTCTATGCACGGGGCATTGGGTCGTATGTTGTGTTAACGCTCGATTGGGAGATTCACCAGTATGACCCATTATCGCATCGGATGGACGATCCTTCCGACCCACCATCTTTTATCATCGTCATCGCCACCGCTCCCACTTCGACGCCGTCTTCCCCGAGTGCTCGGCTGCTGGTCGATATTTTGAAAGATCGCGATTCCGATTAGATGCGATATATTGGCCATTAGGGCGATGCCAAAGATGATCGATTCATACAGACGAATAGCCCGATTGTGGCACGTTTACTGCATGTACGCGAGCGTTTGTTGGGTGAGTCCATCCCGCGCTCGGACATCGGATACCATCCGCGAGTATCGCTTAAAAATGGCGTTGGCGATTTTTGCACATAGTATAGAGATTGTACCTAGGGATTAGTTTGCACTTTTTATTCTATTTTGACTTTCGCAATGTACATATTGACTATGTATATATTTGTTGATTGCTCGATATATTACATCTTATTTTGGTATGTCTTTGGTGGTGTTGATTGTGATGGATGTGTTGGTTGTCTTGGATTGCGTTGGATGTGTAGGTGGTGTTGGATGTGTTGGTTGTTTTGATTGTCTTTGGATGTGTTGGTATGACAGTTGGGGTGTGTTACAGGTTGGTTTGTGCCTCAAACAGTGCACATGCCGATTTTTTTTTCTTATCTAACTCGAAACAGTGTACTAGAAATGTTCCAAATTTAATCAATCGAAACAACAAAGAGTTTTTTCAAATTTAATCGGACTACAAGCGGCAACAAAGAGTTAAGATACACCAAACCACTTAAACAGACTACAATGCTAGAACTTAAAATATAACATAGAACCAAACAATTTAGTCTACTTAGGTTTGGATTTTGATGAAGTTCCTTCCTCAAAACGGGGCGCTTAGAAAATATCGAGGGACAGTGTCCATGGCAAAATTCGACAACTTCCTTCTTCCAAGGCTCCATCTTGAATAGCGGGCGAGTTTGTCGAATGTGGTTCCCGTCGAACTCGTAAGCGGTTGTGAGGGTTGCATCAACCTACATGTATAGAAAAATAACAAAAATTTTAAAATTAGAAGTAAAATGTAGTGCTTGAAGATGAGTAGAATGATGAGTAGAAAATGAACTTCAAATTACCCTGCCCGATCAAGTCGATTTTGTATGACAAGAAACATCAATGAAAAGTCAAACCAACGTATTGTATGACAAGAAACATCAATAAAAAGTTGAAACCAACGTCTTGTATGACAAGAAACATCAATGAAAAGTCGAAACCAACGTCTTCGTATGAGAAGAAACATCAATGAAAAGTCAAACAAAGTACTTTATCACGTGATATAACACGATATCGAGTCATGTTATGGGTACAATTAAATTACATGTTCAATTTATTGATTGAGTTCGAAACTCTATCAGGGCAAAGCCTCCTTGTGTGTCCTTCTTTCTTACAAACGCTTTTTCTTGGAATTCTTCTAGCCACGATCAATCGCGTTGCTTCCACTAGCACTTGTTGCATCATGGCAAATGGGGAGCACTACATTACATGTAGAACGATTGTGACCCTCTTGACGACATCTAGAGCATATTATGGACCGTTGTAAAGTCGCTAGATGGACCACTAGACGGAATCCGTCCGAGTCATCGATCGGCTTGACTTGTGGAGGATTTAGAGGTGCCTTGACAACCGAGGAAGTCGTATCATTTCCGGCACATTCCGATGTTTAGGATGTTCAATGGACATGACGATTGGAGAATAAAGTTTCCGATGTTTCTGTTTTGTAGTAGTTGTGCACGTAATCGTAGACTCGATTGATTTGCCTTCTTTTAAATAAATAGCATAAAATGTATATAAATATATCTACGAGGTGAAATAATTAGTAATTTAGTAAAAGACTTTAAATATACCGATTGACCTTTAATCGCATATGGACACGCTCAATAGATCAAGTCAAAACACTCGGCAAGTACACGTTCTCTTCGCCAAATCAACAACAAAAGAACGCACCCCATCCTCCACGAATAAATAAATTAGGCTACTAACAGGGACACGTGCATCTTATCGGCCCGGTGCACATGCTTCACAATCTCTTAGTTGTATCTCGTGGTGACTTCATTGTTCATATTTTGGGTTGTAATTTGACGCTCGTGGAACCACTCTGAATGAGGTTCGAATAGAATCGAGCAATGAACAAATTGGCAATTTCCTCGACATAAGTCAAAGTCTAGCATTAAGAACCTCGATTGCATTTGATGTCATGAACCCATATCGCCTAATCGGACAACGTGCACGCCCCACCGTTTCGTTCGTTCCATCCCTAACCAACTTCTCGTAGGCCTTTTCGTTTGCATTTTGAATCGGGGTCATTATCTTCTTGAATCTTTCGGAGAATAAGTGTATGCGGCCTTTTGGTATAAGGTCACCACTTGACCTCGATATTTTCTCGATATTTTGCCTCAAGTGATATGTGCATATACCATGCCCAGGTCGTCGAAATACACTCATCAATCGCATTCTTAATACTTTTATGACGATCGGATACAATGAGCATATTTTCGGGCATCCATATGTATTGCGTAATTGCTTCATAAACCATTCCCATGACTCGCCCTTCTCCTTATCACCACACCAAATGCTAGTGGAAACACTTATTCATTACCGTCTTTTGTAAATCAAGAACAAATAACACACCTTTAAACTTGTCCTTTAGGTGTGTGCCATCAACAACAATAACAAAGTTTACAACACTCATCAATCCTTTAATTGACACATGTAAAGCAATATAAACATACTTGAATCTATCATCGTCATCGATCTCGTGTAGCGCAATGGTACCAGGGTTCTCTTTTTTTAACATGTACAAGAATGTGGCAAGATCTCACAAGGATCGCAAGTGGTCACCGTGTATGTAGTTGTATGCATGATCTTTGTGATTTTAGTGCTTTGTTATACAAAATGTCTATCCCATGTTCAACAGACAAATCAACAATAATATCCCTAGGTTTAAGGGATTGTCCCTCCTTTTAGTAGTTTTGGAGCAAACAGGGCTCCAATAATCTTCGAAGGCAATTGTCGAGGAGCATGTCTACTTAAGTTGGTTTCACATGTATGAGGTTGCTCGAATTTAGTCACCTTACAACTTCCTCCTCGATAGCGTTTGCACGAAGTAAGAAGGTGCATCCTTTATGTTTGCAAAAAGTCTCATAACGTGAAGTCGAAGACCGGGTTGTTCTATACTCCACACGATGGTGCGGATGGTAGAAGCCAACTTTATTACCATTTCTTTTTGCTTTCAAACACCGCACCTTTGAATAAGTCACGCTCAATATTAGGTGGTTCTTGTGGAATGGAATCGGGTCGAATACGATAAGGCGTTCGGGAGTCATCCAAGCATATTTAGACCTAACCATTGGGAGCTTCGACGTCGGCGTTCTCATTATCTACTTCGTTGGCATCAATAGGAGTACTTTATGGATTGAAATCATCTATTCCGAAGAACATGCTCGTCATTTGTCTCCTATGATATCATTGTTCACATCATTCTCGTCACGGTCATCGGGAACAAAATAGTCATTTTTTCCCATCCAAAGTGATCATAAATCAATCGACGGACTAGTTCACCGCAACAACGCCGTACTGGATCGTCATCTTCTTCATTGGATGTGTCACCGCCATTCCTTCACGGTCCATCGTGAACAAATTGTGCATCTTGTTGGTTATGTTGATCACCAACAAAATCCTGGTCATCATAATGGCCACCACCACCGAAATCATCATACCGCCTAACATCATCATACCGCCAAAATCATCATTAAATCCACCACCACCATCATCATCATCATCATCATCATCATCACCATCCACATGATCACTATTATTGATTCTCGGTTGATGCTCCAAGATAGGAGATTTACTTGGACAATTATCGGGCACTACATGTTGCACAAACGTTGGTTGAGACGCAACATGTTGCATATATGTTGGCATACACTGTTGTGGTGGACCATGTATATAATTTACGTAAATCTTGAAAATTATATGGATTTAAGGGCATAAATTGATTGCCGATACCATATGAATACGATTGAGCAACCATGAGGTTCATAAAACCATGTGGATTGCTATTTTCGGTGTACAAAGTCCCCATCATCCACTACGCCAAAAAAGCACTCGATAATGCTTTTTTCCTCTTTAGATAGCGCTACAAAGTGTTATTGGAACCACCGTTATCCAAGCTCTATCTTGTAGATAACGCTTATAAAGCGCTATCTGAGATGCATATTTGATAGCACTTTTTTGAGGACGCGCTATCCCATATTTGTATTCATAAGATAACACTCCATAAAAGAAGCGTTATCCACTACAAGAAAAATGCTAATAAACATCGGTTTTTAACCGATGTCTAGTGAAAAAGGAAAAAAACCGATGTTGAAACCCATGTTGTTAAAGAGAGGGTTTCAACATCGATTTAACACCGATGTCGATAAGTGAAATAACATCGGTTAGAATCTACACAACCAAAGAATTAATTACAATTGAAATTAACAAATATAACTCGTATTAAAGTCATCCATTCAAAATGTGCTCAAAGAGTATACATAAAGGCCAAAATGTGGCTATACAAACGAATACTTAAAGGCAAAATGTTGCAACATCCTCGAGTTCTCAATTTGTCAACTTACAATGCAAATCCTTACTAGTAAAGTTTTTAAACAAAATCCAGTGCTAGTGCTTGTGTATCATCCGAGTTCAAAAAACCACACAATGATCCATTTTACATGGTGATTGAAGGAGAGCACGACTACCAATTTCTTTTCCAAACTTTCCATCTTTTGAAACAGTTTGACAGAAATGGAATGAGACACAAAAACATCATTCGACCCATCTGGTAGAACAACCTGAAATTGGAGAATCCATGTGATATTTAGTAACAAATCTGAAATCTCCAAGACAACATAAATAAATAAAGCACGACAAAGACAACATAAATGTATGAAAACAAAAAGTGTCTAACTAATAATCTCCAAATTTTTAATAAATTCCTAGCAAAGCCACAATGAGCACTAGGGGAGTAAACATCTGCAATTTCAAAGGGCAAATAGCATCATATGGAGCAACAAGAAGCGCTCTTAATTAGGATTTCAGTTAGCAAATATGTTCTACCTATTGGCATTAGAAGGATTCCTTTTCTCAAACTCGATAAAACATTTAGATTTCCTACCATTGTGAGAAAACAATTGTTCCAATATCATTTGAATTGAATAAGCAGAGTCGTGCACAACCTTCACATGCAATAGAAAAGAAAATCCACTTGCTCTCAAGACAAAAAGAAATGAAAAAAATAGGAACATCTAACTCAACAAGACTTGTTCATAATTTTTTTTTAACTACTTGTTTCATAGTTCGAGTTTCAAGGTAACATACATACATGGATTTATGCGGATAGTTATCACATATCTACAAAACAATAAATGGTCACAATTACAATGAAATGCAGAACTATGACCAATAAATTGAAAAAAAAAAAAAAAACAGGACACATTCTGCTTATGCACATTGACAAGAAACATTATCAGAGACTTGAAACATCAACAAAGAATTGCATACATGATTTTAAAACTTAATATTCTTGCACCAGAAACAGTCCCAATACTAATATACACAATCCCCACATTACAGACAATTGAATAAAAGTATCCAAGTTCCATTCCATGTAATATCCATTATCAAGATGTCCTGGTGCAATTAAACAGAAAAGAAAGTTTAGGATATGCATCAATAAGAGGAAATATAATATTTCTAGCTCCAAAACCAATCTATCATCCCTCTTCAAAAGAATGTGTAATAAATTTCTTATCTTTCTTATCACTGAATATAATTCTTCTTTTGTGTCAAGCTCAAACAAAAGTTCTGTTAGAATTCATATAATCTTAGGCTGAAATAATTTGTACGTCTCACAACTCACTTCACAGTGAACTCACTCTTAAAACCAAACCAATTAACAACAATGTCCAAATTTATACAAATGGGACAAAGTTTAGTAGCAAACTATTGACAACAAATTCACAATGCAGCCAAATGTCAACTATTTTATGTAGTAAATAAATTCTGGCAGAATCACATAAATTACCTCTTTACTTTTTATTGCCATAGAAATCAGAAAATGGTCATAAAAATGAGGAAAGATATTGCGCAGGGGACAAGAAAGAGACACAAATGAAGGTTCTCTTGATCAAGTCAGGGACTGATCACACATTCATTTTTTTTTCCCTCACTTAATTTCACCATTAAGGTTTTGTTTGTTTTTTGTTTATTTGTTTATCATACACCACAAAGATGAAGTGACCAACTTTTAAACCACATTCATACAACACACAAACTTCACAACATAGTCCAGACAACAATCTTAAATTAATTTCCAAATTCTAACACATACATTTCTGCATATATAAAGATCGCATACTTCTATAGCAACAAAAATTCCTGAAAATCCACATAATTTTTTTATATTGAAGCAACTAATTCCAGCAAATGCAATTTCACATTAAAAAAAAGAAAAATCTAATGGGTATGCTTGGTGGTCCCTTTTCAATCTAATGAACAGGAAAAAAAAATCAATCATCACCGACCGTCTCCCATAAGACACCATTACCACCTTCAATTGAACACAATTTCGGGATTTTTGGGGCTGATTTTGAATTCAATCAACAACCAAATCATATTTGGGTGCCCTAACGAACACAATTAATACAGATTTTTAACTTACCTGAGAGGCGGGGAAGGTGTCGGTGTAGAATGAACGGTTGCCGGAGGGGAAGGCGAAGACGGCGGCGTAAACGTGGCGGTCGGCGGTGGAGAGCCAGTTGTAGTTGCAGACTTGCAGAGGATTTCGGAAGTTTTTCAATTCGGGAGTATTTAGTTCGCCCTCAAACTAAAGTGAAAGTTAACATCAACATTTTCTAATAACAAATGAAATTACAAAAAAGGTTATATAATTTTAATAAAAACAAATTAGAACTTAATATTTTGATTTTTTTGAACGAACCATAAAATTTTGAATTTTAAAATAACTTTAATTAATATTCAATTTAAAAATTAAAATTTAATTATTTAAATGATTAATCATGAAAAAGTGAAAACTAACATTAGTTATTTAAAAATTTAAAAAATAAAATTAAAAATCTTATATTTTAGTTAGGAAGTTAATTTACTTTAATTTCTTGGCATTTAATTTGTAACCTTTACATAAAATAAATTATAAACAATTAAATAACTAATTATCAAAAAAGGAAAAAAAAAAACTTTTCTTGACAAAAAAGTTTGTAAAAGTTACACTAATTATTTATTATAAAAATTAGAATATAAGTTACATAATTTGTATTAAAAATTAATTTCACTTTAAATATTTTACTGAGAATGATTGCGAATTATTCAATATATTTGTTTTCGTAATTTATAGATGTCTTTGGGAAAATTAATTTTCTGAGATAACGCTTTGTTGTACCAAGCGTTATTATGAGAAAACGTATAGCGCTAGTTTAATTAAGTGCTACGAATTATTCTTTTAGATAACGCATTAGGATAACGCTTGTTGTACAAAGCGTTATTATGAGAAAATATATAGCACTTGTTTAATTAAATGCTACGAATTATTCTTTTAGATAACGCTTTAAGATAACGCTTATTGTACAAAGCGTTATTATGAGAAAATATATAGCACTTGTTTAATTAAGCGCTACGAATTATTCTTTTAGATAACGCATTAGGATAACGCTTGTTGCACGAAGCGTTATTCCAAGAACACATATAGCACTTATTTAATTAAGCGTTATCTTTAGTTTTCTTCATATAACACTTCATTAATCAAACGCTATTATATTGTTTATTCTGATAGCGTTTTCTTACAAAAGTGTTGTCTAAAATATCTGTCAATTTTCCAATAGCACCTTCATCTAAAAGCGCTATCCAAATCATTATCCGAACTAATTTAAGGCGTAGTGATCCCATGATCTTTTGGTTGCAAGGTCACAATATTCGGGGATCTTTGAAAATCTCAAATTACTTTCAAAAATCCTGTTCACACATAATAAAAGACTTAACCTCGAACCACCCCCGTTGACATTAAACGTGTAATTTGTATTCGCACAAACGCCGATCACCATTTACAACGTTATGAACAATATCCACAAACCCACTATATGATATTGTCCACAACGACGTAAAAAACAAGTACTTCTTCACCATTTCTATAGAAACTACCATCCCCAAAATCACTATGGACAATTATCACTTTATCATCCCCCATCCGAAACCAACAAAAAGCAGACAAATAAAATATATCAAATCGGAACATATAACGATTCTGGGCCGACTCAATTGTTAGTTAGGCAGAATCAATTCAATTCGAGTCAGTCGACTATAACTCGACTTGAGTTAGTCAGTAACTCAAATCGAGTTACATTTCTAGTCATTTGTTCGAGCTTATTTTGAACCGGTTTTTTTCATGTCTATGGTTTTCGGATCTATTCTACACCCAACCTCAAACTAAATACGATAGTGAAATGAATAAAGAATGAGATAGAGAACAAAATGCTTACATTATTTTGAGATTCCGATCGGGAAAATTGGTTGCCGAAATTCACCTAAAATTTCGTCTTTGAAATTTGAAGAGAGAAAGTGAAAGTAAAAGTGAAAAAGAGAAAGAGAGGTATAAGACCTAGTGTAATATGCTTAAAGGGTATGAATGTCATTTCACACCCCAAAATGGCTAAAAAGATGTGTTTGAAAAAGTTAGCGATTTTTAATCTTTTCAAATTGTAAATGGCCAATTTGACACATTTCCACAAAAATAAATCTTCTCTCTTCCCACCATTCCTCCATTAGAGAGAATGAGTTTAGTTATGTTACCCTAGTGATATTACCCTAAGTCATGCGGATCTTGACATGTGTCTCATGTCCTATGATTTGTAAGGTTCACAAAAACAAAGAAAAAAATTAAATTGAGACATTGGGCACATGTCACAATCTAAAAAACCCAAGGTATCTTGCTCTTAGGGTAGAATGAACAAGAAGGAGGATGGAAGGGGATTCACTTCGTTTAATTTTCTTGCTAGTTCCTTTCTAGTTTCCTTTATGTGAATGGTTTTTTTCTAATGGGACTTTAGTCTCCTTTTATGAGAGTGGTTAGATTTTTTTCCTTTGTTTTTCTTTTTTCTTATTCTTCTTTTTTTCGAGATCTAGTAACTTTTGGCAACATATCCGCCATTTTGATTTGGATCCGGCCATTTTTTGTGGTTGATCGGCCGCAGGGTGATTTCTCACGCCTTACTATTGAAGAAAAATACGTAATAGAGTTGGGTCCGGCATAATGAAGAAAAGACGAAGAGATTGTCACAAGTTGAAACTCATAAAGCCATTTTATGGAGTTTTAGTTTTTGTCATACTAAAATAAATATTCTCTTTGTTCTTTCTTTTTTCCATTCCTATGTATTTTCTTTTGGGTATGTTTTTCCCATTGTTGTAGCTTTTTGTCTTGAGAGTTTTTGAATATTGATGTGGATTTGAATTGGTCTAGTTAATTCTCCCTTTGGCTCTTCATGTAATCAATGTGGTCCATTCCAATTAGTTGGCTCCATTTGTACTATCGAAAGTTTGATTGAGTTTTATTAATAAAAGTCTGTCATTTGATAAATAAATAGTAATCTAATTTTTCAACATTCAGCTCAACGTTTAGAATTGAGCATATAAAATAACATTAAATTGACCAAAAAAACATTAAATTGACCAGAATGTGGACAAACGAAACTCTTATGGAAAACTCAACAATCGGGTGCTCCAATGGCGAATTGAAAGTTGTCGTAGTTAATATAATAAAGTATAACATAAAAAAAGAGAATAATAATAACTCCTAAAATGCCAAAAACGCATGTGAAAGCATAATTCAAAGGACAAAATGTTTTTTTTTCCCTCTATTACAATTACTCGGCAATTGCAGTTGCTTCCCACATTTCACCATAACCAAAGGTAGGCCAATAAGCAAATTTTCAGTTGCCACTTGATTTTCACAAAACCACAATAAAACCCTTTCCATCTAATTATTTATTTTCCATTTTTTTAAATAAAAAAGATCTAATCATCTATTTTAATTTAACGTTGCATCTCATTTTTTTTTTACACGGAGAAACTGATTGTTGTTATTAAGAAGATGAAATGTCCGCAATTACAGATTCCTCCAACCAAATTGGAAAATCTCCATTCAACCACACAAACGGTGATGGAGTAAAAGATGCAAAATTAGCTAAACTATGTGCAACGCTATTAGTAGCTGTGGCGTACATGATTGATTGTGGTCGCACCCAGGCTCGCTAAAAACTGTTTAATATCTGCAATTAAGAAACCATTATGACTAAATCCTCCTCCGCCGCCATGACTGCTTGCACGGCTGCGAGTGAATCCGAAGTAACTTGTATAAGCAAAAATCCTTTATCCTTAACTTGTTGTGGCCCCAATTCAAATGCTTGTAACTCCCCATCCAACACAGAGTCCATAGCATTTATTTTTTTCCCAAAAGCACAGCATATCTGACCTTCATCATCTCTGATCACTCCTCCAATTCCGAATCTATTTTCTTTTGTATTGTAACATGCATCTATTTCAACTCGATACCATCCCCTTCTCGGTTTATGACATTTCTGTTGTCTCCAATCAGTTTTGGTTTTCGCTATTATTTCATCTGCATATCTTGCTTGTTGGAATGCATTCAAAAATAGAGTAACCCAATTTGTTGTTTCCTTCAGTTTTTACCCTCTCGGCCATGAAGATAAGTTTGTTTCTCCTTCCATATGGCCCAAGTCATACATGCAAATAGTTCGAACTCTCCGTTTGTCAAGCTTTGTCGCATCCAATAAGCTACATCAAGAATATTACCATGCCTTGCTTGTTTTAGAAATTCCCAGAAACCTGAATTTTTCCACATTTTCCTCAGCACCGGACATAAAAATAAGGCATGTGTAGTGTCGTCCCTAGCAAACTGACATAGATCGCATCCCCTTCGGCTGGGACGTGGTGATTACGCAAGTTTTCTTTCGACACTAGCAAATTATTCGAAGACCTCCACCAGAAAATTTTTACTTTCGGAGGTATATTCATTGCCCATAAATATTTCCACTACTTCTCCATTTCGATTGAAGAACTGTGTGGGTGTTGCTTGAAAATTCCAATTGCACATTTGTAACCATCCCTCACTGTGTATATTCCCTTATTATTAAACCTCCAATATCTTACATCATCTCTAGAACTTCTAGGCAGCGGCATGGACAAAATATTTTTGGCCACATATGGCAAGAAGGCTCTGTTAATTACTTCTTCATTCCAACAGCCTGCTGAAATCAAAGCTTCCACTTTGGTATTGTTGTGGATAACAACATCATGGCTTGTGACTGGTGTTGCAAGATTTTTAACCCAGTGATCATCGCCAATCCGCACACCCTTACCGTTACCTATCCTCCACGATATTCCAACCTTAAGTAAATCTCGGCTCCATAAAATCGAACGCCATATGTATGATGGTTTGGTACCCAATGTAGCTTCCATAATATCCACATGTCGAAAGTATCTCGCTTTTAATACTCTAGCCACCAAACTATCCGAAAATTTGATGATTCTCCAGATTTGTTTGGCTAAAAGTGATTTATTAAACTCCTGTAACTTTCGAAATCCCAACCCTCCTCGGCATTTAGGTCGGCATAGATCATCCCATTTCGCCCAATGAAGCTTCTTCTTTCCACCTTCCATTCCCCACCAAAAATTGGCGCACGTACTCTCGATCTCGTTGCATATTGCGCTTGGAATTGAATATAAGACATTGCATACGTGGGGATAGCTTGAAGTACTAATTTAATAAGCACTTCTTTGCCTCCCTCGGAGAACGACTTGCCCCCCATCCCTTCACTTGATTAATAATTCTATCTTTGAGATAACCAAATTGAAGCCTTTTGCTACGAAGAGAAAAGGTGGGTAACCCCAAGTATACTTCATGGCCCTGAACCACTTTTACCATGAATATTTCCTTGAACACCTCAACAATGTTAGGGGTTGTATTCGGGCTAAACGTGAGCGATTTATCATAGTTGATCATTTGGCCGGATGCCTTTTTCATACAATTGTAGTATGTTGTTCACTCTCCTACATTCCTCCTCGTGGCTCGACAAAAAATCAAACTATCATCGGCAAAGAAAAGGTGAGATATCGGTGGGCATCGAGGTGCAATTCGGATCCCATTAATCCATTTTCTCGACATTATGTGTAAACAAAGACGATAACCCCGAGCGCATAAAACAAATAAATAAGGTGATAACGGTCACCTTGTCTTAATCCCCTCGTTGGCGTGACAAATCCAACAATCTCTTGATTTACCGCAAAAGAGTAGCTTTCATTCTTAACACAATTCATGATTAATGAAATCCATCTCCCGTTAAAACCCAACTTCACCATTATCGCTTCTAGAAATCTCCATTCGACCTATCGTATGCTTTGCTCATATCTAGCTTGAGCCGCATAACCCCTGTTGCTAGCTCGATGATTTCTAATCAATGAATGCTCTCAAATCCCAAGATAACATTATCCGTAATTAATCGCCCGGAATAAACGCACTTTGATATTCATTTATAGAATCATTTAAAATGGGGCGTAACCTATTCGTAATTGCCACTAGCCACAATTTTGTAACAAACATTACAAAGAGCAATTGGTCTATATTCTTTAACCAAATAGGGGATTATTTACCTTTGGGATGAGAGTAATGATTGTCGAGTTCCACTCTGTTAAGTCTTTGTTATTATTCAAGACTTCGAGGATCTCCTGTGAGACATCTTTTCCTATCACGCCCCAATACTTACGAAAAAATAACGCCGCATTCCATCCAAATCCGGTGATTTATCCGAGCTCATGTCGAAAAGTGCTTTTTTAACTTCTTTCTCCGTGAAAGGTTGGCATAGTCTGTCATTCATATCCTCATCCACCCGCTGGTCAATGCAATCAATTATAGAATCTAACTCCTCGGTAGTTGGGTTCCCCAAGTGAACATTTTCGTATAATAATCGAAAATTGTTTCGCTATCGCCTCCCTTTCCGCAAAAATCCCTTGTCTAGTTGCCAGGCCTTTTATGTGATTCTTCGCCCTCCGTTTATTGGCTTGAGCATGAAAATATGGCGTGTTTCTATCACCATGCTTGAGCCAATTATTGCGGCTTTTTGTTTCCAAAAATTTCCTCCTGGTTAGCTAATTTTTCAACCTCTTTCTCCAGCTCACCAACTTGTGCTTCAGCCATACCCCAATTTTCCGCCTTTTGCAACTCTCGTTAGCTCCCCTGTTTTTCTTGATTTTTTGGGCAGATTTTGAAAGCGGATTGTTGCCCATTCCCTGTAGTATCTTCGCACAATTCTGAATTCGATCTTTTAAGCGTTGCTCTCTTCCTCCCGCTATCCATCCCCTTTCTACTACCTCCTTGCAATCCTTCTCAATACTCCGTAATTTTTCAAACGAAACCGGAAAGTTTCGTCATTCGTCATTTCACACCGATGTCATTTTGTCGTGACCAACGTAGATGAATAGCCCGATGATCCGAGGAGTAAAATTCCAATGTGCACATATGAGCCGTGGGATATAACAGCCTCCATTCGATTGTACTAAGAAAACGATCAAGCTTTTCAAATATTAATTGATCACCCGTCCTCCTGTTAATCCATGTGTATATATCTCCTTCGCCATATACCTCTCGTAATTCACACTCCTCTATGACATTTCGAAAATCTTCCATTTGACTCTCTTGCCTTCTTCGTCCTCCAAGCTTCTCATTGTGATGGCATATTTCGTTAAAATCACCCCCCTATAAGCCATGGAAGTTCTTGCAATTCTCGAATAAGTAGCTTGACCTTTCTCATTAATTCCCACTATTCTCTTCTCTCGGCGCTATTCGGATTGCCATAGAATCCCGTAAATCTCCAACTTTTTTCTCCATCCTTAATAATGCTATCTATGTGCCCTTGAGAGTATGATTGGATAGAAACAATAATAGAATTTCTCCAAAATAGCATAAGACCTCCTTTTTGCCTTCACAATTAACCACAAACATTCCCTCAAAATTCACCACTCTTTCCATCTTCTACAATTATTCTCTCTCATTTTGGTTTCGCATGAATAAGAGAGAAGGGTCCTTTTTCAGCGATTAATCGCTAAGCTCTCGGAATGCTCGTTGGTTCCCAAGCCCTGGGCATTCCAAATGATACAACTCATAATTCTAGGCGGGGTTGCCACGCAAGCCCCGCCCGTCAGTTGTATCCATATCTTGTACATTACTTTCTTCCTCTCCAATAAAGGCATTTGAGTTTTGCCTTTTTCTAGTACCATTATCTTCGATCTCTTCAAAGCCGTTATTCATCTATTTTTCTTTTCACCCCTTTATCGCTTTTATGCTTTGCTTTCTTTTTCTCCGACAACCCCACGCACGCTTACGCCATTTTTTGGGGCTTCTTCCGATGAAATTTCCGATGTTGAAATACTACCAACTGCTTGGTATTTATATCGATATTTCCTCATTTGAGACCATGTCGGCTTCAAGTACACCCGTTTGGATTATTGTTGTTTCTATCCCTTTACCTTTTTCCTTCCTCGTGTAATCTTTGTTCTTGCTCATCATTTGACTCCCCGATATCACTTTCTTGGGCATTACTATTCTTCTCCTTCCTCGCCGCTTCTCTTTTGTTTTCAAAAAGAACCTTCTCCCGCCTTGGTTAAGGTTTTGTGGTTATCGCTTTGTCCAACCCCCCTGTCTTTCATTTTCATGGTAAGTTCTCCTTCCTCCCATTGGAACGCCGCTTCAACCATGCTCCATATTTGAATTCCGCCTGTCTTCTCATTCTCCCCGCATTCCTCCATGTATGTCCCACCTTACCGCACGCATAGCAAAAATCCGGTAGTTTCTCGTGCGTGAGTAAAATTATTAATCCCTCTTCTCCCTTTTCATCCTTAATCACTACATGGCTTTGCAGGGGTTTGTTGATGTTTATTTGAACTCGAACCCTTCCAAATCTACCTAATATTACTCCTGAGTCTCCTTTTTCCACCTCTTTGACAATACCAATCTCACCTCCTATCTCGTGAGAGAATTTCTTCCCGCATGTAGGCTATAGGAATGTTGTGGCATTGTACCCATATGTCCATCCATTCAAAAATCGGATCGAGGGTTTTGGGTTCCTTTTAACTCCTGGAAAATAACTAGATTGCGAAAGAAGTGCCACGGTCCTCCCTCTAATGCCCTCTTTCTATCAATTGGACTTTGGAATTCCATCACAAACATATTTTCCCCCACCACGTCCATATCTATTTTCTTGACGGTTTGGAGTATTCGTGGCATATGATGTTTAAAGGTCTCCTTGTTTATCGGTTTGGCGAGAATACTTTGGCTACCAAACACATGTATTACACTGCTTCTTCCCCTTTTTACGTAAACTTTGATCCGCAAATTATCGATCGGTTCTCACCCGTGGTTGACAATTTAATCTCCATAATTCTCTTGCTATCTCGTCGGGATCCATCGTAGTATGCGATTTGCTTGTTCAAATTCGGATCTACCACCAAAGACCGTCGGGCCGTCTTGATGGAAAAACCCTACACTCCTAGTATGTCTACCCTAATTAGGTTTTCTCTGTTGAGAGAGAAAACGTAAGAGGAAAAATTGTGCATCCGTTGCATCTCATTTTACAATAATACACATTATCGTCATGAAAAATAAAAATAGTAGAATTTGATGTACGATTATATTTTAATTAATATAATCACAAGACTTTTAAAAGTATAGTCCTATACACTTATTTAATTAAGTGTATTTGTATTCATACACACAGTTCTTGTACGTCAATTTACACTTGACGACGTAGTACCATACGGAGGTAAATCTATCGTAAATTAAACGATGCTTGCCACGGAGCTAAGATTCTGATCTGTACCTAGCTTATTAAAATAACTATACCTTTATATATTTTATTTTTAGTTTTTTGAGTTGAGTCTCATTGTAATTCATATATATGTATAATTATATACAAGATAATCTCGATAATTTTTTTATATAATATTCCAATGGGGTGTGAGGATTTTATTGATATATGAGAATATTACACTGTGTATATATAGGCAATTAGCCCATTTTACAAAGAGAGCCTGTGAATTACAAAGAGATCTAACTAATATTTTTGGTCGATAATTTAATACTCAATTAATTAATAGTCTCGTTTAATTAATACTTTTGGTCGATTTGATTTAAGGACAACAAGCAAAATTAACAATTCGATAATTTAGTATCTTGTTAAATTAATAAATATTGGCAGTCCAAGATTATTAATTTATAGAGTTTTAACTATATATATAATAATAATTTATTAAACTAATTTAATTTGTTCTTTTCTTGATTTGTACTAACAAATATATCTTGGGCCTAGCTGTTTTGGGTTTTTATTCAAGTCATATTAGTGTGACAAAAGTTCACCGCACTGGCCCTATCTGAGTCTAAACGTTCTCAAAATTCACATGATCTTGTTCTACATCATAATTGTATTTTATTTTTGAAAAATAAGTACTAGACTTGATAATTAATTGATACTAGCATTAATGATATATTGAGCATGGAAACTTTTTTAACTAAAGAATAAATTATGAATAATGACAATATTGTGAGCAAAAACAAACATATATATAATAATTTGGAAAAGTTAGTGAGAAGGAATAGATTTAGTTAAAAAAAAAAAAAACTGAAACCTAGAGTTTTCGTGATAAGGGTTTGAAACTCAATATGAATAGCATTGAGATATGAATACGGTAGGTATGGTAAAATCTGAAAACTCCAACAGAATATGAAAATATAAATATCAGAATATTATTCAAAATTGCGGGGATAGCTCAGTTGGGAGAGCGTCAGACTGAAGATCTGAAGGTCACGTGTTCGATCCACGTTCACCGCATATTTTTTTGATATTTATTAAAAATTTTTTTGCTTTTTCTGATTTTTATTAAATATATATCTATTATTAAATTTATCTGTTACTAATAATTTACGTGTTGCGGGGATAGCTCAGTTGGGAGAGCGTCAGACTGAAGATCTGAAGGTCACGTGTTCGATCCACGTTCACCGCATAATTTTTGCTTTTTCTGGCTTTTATTAAATCCATATCCTCATTTAATTTTTTTAATCCATTTTTTTTTTTTTTTTTTTTTTTCTGATTTTTATTTAATCCATATCCACTATTTAATTTATTTTTTTCAGTTTAATTATAGGAAACTTTTTTGATTTTTATTAAATCTATATCAACTATTTTCTTTAATCCACATCCACGATTTAATTTATTTTTTCAGTTTAAAATTAGGAAATGAATGGGATCCCTATTTCTGTCGCAAATCCATTTGACAGTAATATATTCATAATCACATATTTTCCACACAAAAAAAAAAAAAATTCTTTTAGATAGCAATATATTATGAAATTCTATTTTAGAGGATAAATTGTGGATAGACAGATATGAGTTGGAGATACTTTAAAATCCTTAAACGACGTCTGATTGGTTGTTCATACCATTTGCTATTTACCAGCAGCCACAATTTCCATACACCAAATCTTCACCACCCATCTCATGATTCTCATTCTTATAGTCTCTACACATAAAAACTAGCCCATCACAACCTATAATTTCATTCCTCCAAATTTCCATCCCAAAAAAAAAAAAAAATTAAACTGTAAAATCTTGAAATAGCAAAAATGGCATCAATGGCTGCTACTGCCAGCTCAACAAGTGTTGTTAGGGCAACTCCATTCTTGGGCAAAACCAAGAATGCCAATCCTCTTAGAGATGTTGTCTCTATGGGAAATGGCAAATACACCATGGTAATTACTATTCACATTCTTATTTTGAGACTTATATGATTTACAATGTTGTGGTTAAGCCAATTTAAATTGAACTTTTTTGTGATTGTATTTGACAGAGTAATGATTTGTGGTATGGACCGGACCGGGTCAAGTATTTGGGTCCGTTCTCGGCTCAGACTCCTTCTTACCTGACCGGAGAATTCCCCGGTGACTACGGTTGGGACACTGCTGGCTTGTCTGCTGATCCAGAGGCCTTTGCTAAAAACAGGGCTCTTGAGGTATTATCATCTCTATGAAGTGTTACTCAATATGTTGAAACTTTAATAAAAATATGATCAACAATCAAGTAAAACAAATTGAATGAATAAATTGGAATATTTGGATCCGTTGAGATTGATTATTTTATTTGCGCGAAATATCTTTATAAGAATATTATAGTTTACCCTTTAGTTTTAATTTTAATATTGAATCAAACATATTATGGGTGTATTTTGTAATTTTGAAAGTTATCTGGTAGTTTTTGTAATAAATCTCTGAATATATTGTGGACCATAAGTAGAGCTGTCAATTTCAGCCCGGTCCGGTTAAATAAATTGATTTTTCAGTGTATTTTGTGGGTTGGGTTCCAAAATGGCGGCCGAGTAATGTTTGGCCCGACCCATTTTTTTCATTTTAGCCCAACGGGTCAGCATCGGGCCGGACCGTTTGACACCTCTAACTATAACAAATGGGTCTCATTTACTAAATCTCGTTTCTCTACTACATGAAAAGCAACTAATTGAGGACAATAACTAAAGGGATTTTAATTTTTACTTAATTAGGGTGCCCACTGCCCATAATTCCCTAATTAGAGCAATATCTGGTCTATGTTCATCTTTTTCACATCAAACATTGTAGTCTTCTGGACTCTACCACAATTAGATCACCTAATTTAAATGACAAATGTAATTCCATTACTTTTCATATGTTGCCGACAGTTAGAAAATAGGAAATGGTAATTTCCAAACAAAATTAAATGGGGAAGAAATTTAATTCATGTATCTTAATTCTTTAAGTGTTTGGGCAAAATTATAAATGTTTCTAAATTTTACAGGTCATCCATGGGAGATGGGCCATGCTAGGAGCCCTAGGATGCATAACCCCAGAAGTTCTTGAAAAATGGGTCAATGTCGATTTCAAAGAGCCAGTCTGGTTCAAGGCCGGAGCCCAAATCTTCTCCGAGGGTGGGCTCGACTACTTGGGCAACCCGAACCTTGTCCATGCTCAAAGCATCCTAGCCGTTCTTGGATTCCAAGTTGTGCTAATGGGCCTTGTGGAAGGATTCAGAATCAACGGCCTGGATGGAGTCGGAGAGGGCAATGATCTCTACCCGGTGGCCAATACTTCGACCCATTGGGCCTGGCTGATGACCCAGTTACTTTTGCAGAGCTTAAGGTTAAGGAAATTAAAAATGGAAGGCTGGCTATGTTTTCCATGTTTGGATTCTTTGTTCAGGCTATTGTTACTGGAAAAGGCCCATTGGAGAACCTGTTGGACCACCTTGATAACCCTGTTGCAAATAATGCTTGGGTTTATGCTACCAAGTTTGCCCCTGGATCATAAGTTTGGGGTTTAATGTAGTGTTGTATGAATGCAAGAGAGTGGATAGATTGTGTAGATCATGTATTGGTTGGATCATGGTTTTGATAATATATTCCACCTGATTTATTCAATTCAATCACAGAGATTGTTGTTCTGAGCAACTTCACACTCAAAACATCTGACCTGGAAATATATAATAGGGGTAACTAAATTATAAAAAAACTCTCATCTTTCAAAATGTCAAATTTCCGCCTTAAGATGTTGCAAACATCCTCTGAATTTTGTATTTACCTAACAAATATCCCGTACAATTTGTAACATAAAAACAAAAGTCAAGGGATATCGTTTCTAAAATATAATTAGGAATAATTACAGAAACCGCCCATGAGGTTTGGGGTAATTAATATAAAACTTGTAAAAGTTTCAAATTACAAAAACTCCTTGAGGCTTCCTTCTGTCTTATATTTTCACATCAGCCGTTGGTTGAATTAATGGAATTTGCCGACTTAAGCCAAATACTCAGCTTATTTAAAAGATGGTTTTAAAGAAGACTTCAAAAAATTGGATATATCACAAGCTGCATGAAATTCAGCTGCTTCAAATATATTCGTTGTCTTATGACATGAGTTTCTTACAGAAGAGGCAATATGAATACTTCTCTTCCAATATTTTATACACTAATCACATTCAACTAAGCACCTTGCTACTATATCATTAACATGGACGCTACACAAAATTGATATACATACACACACTCACCTAGTCTGTGGCTAACTACCTTAAAACACAGTCTGTAAGGATCAAAGATCATTCCTGAAAAGATAGCACCTAATAATCACTAAAATGCTGCTAAAAGCAAATAGAAAGAATCACATCGATCGACACTATAATATTTTGCTTCTCTTTCCCCACCATTTTCGTCGATGTTTCTCACCTTCAGTCTGCCCCAGCCTGTGTACTTTCGCCTTTGCTTCCCTTAACCGAACCTTGTAGTCTTTCTTCCATGCCTCAAACCTGTGTTTCAGTCTTCGGAATTCCTCTACAAGATTTACAGAAGGTGAATGCCCCGGTTTAACCTCTATAATCGCTTGGGCTTCATGATCGAAATTTTGTTTCCTTTGTTCAAACTCCTTTACAAGATGGCTGACTGGATCTAAACCTCCATTCATTTCATTACATGGCATGTCATCCATACCATTGTTAAGAAATCTGAGAGGGTGCTGCCACCAGGAGTCTGAGTTCCCATAGACGTATCCTCGGAATCATAATAATGAGGTGATTGGGCCCCATCGAGCCTTCCAGGTCGACGAGAGTATTGTCAGTACCAAGACTCTTTTTTGATTCAGCCAAACTAATCTGTAAAAGCAAAACAAGTGCAGTTAGTTTTCACCCCAGCGTTGCTATTAGGGTTAATTACAAAAATTACCCCTACAGCTTAGCCTAATTACAAAAAAACCCAGTTACCTTTCGAATTACAAATACCACATTGACATTTGTTTCTCTTACAAATTGCATCCTCAAGAGGGGGTATTTGTTAGGTAAACACAAACCTCAAAGGGGTGTTTGTAATTTTGAAAGATAACTGGAGTTTTTGTAACTAGACTAAACCTCAGGGGGTAGTTTTTGCTGTGAAAGCAAATATTTGTAAAAGAATCCAACAAACAAACTCACTTGTAAAGATGCAATCTGCTTTTGCCACATCTCCTCCATGGATTTCATTTTGGCTTCATATTCCGACCACCGTGCGTCAAATTGTTGCACCTGCTCTCGAAGAGCTGCATTTTCTTTTTCCTTGTGTCCAAGTGTTGCTTCTGCCATTAATACCTGCTTTTGGAGTTCTTCAACAACTGAAGGTAACATTTGTGGTGGTAGATCCTGCTCACCAGATAAAAGCATCATTTACAGGAGTTGCGAGGAGGGGCGATAATGCATATTAACTGTAATCACAACCAAACTATAATGGCTTTTGCGACACAGTACCTTGACTTCCGAAATCCTCCTGCCTGGTTTAGGTTTACTGATGTTTGATTGTTCTGACTTCCGAAGTTGATTAAAATGCTTTCGGGCCAACCATCCACGAATTACTGCACAAGAGAATATAGCTGAATTAGGGGGATACCTCATTCCGATTCATCAAGCGCTACACCAAACAGAGAAAACTTTACCAGACTGTATTTGCACGACTGCCACCAGCTGCTCATCTAGCTTCTCACGAGCAACCTTCTTTTTCAACCGGAGTAAGCTGCTATACCCCTTTCTTGCATTTTCACCACGAACATCTGCAGATATACAATTGTCACCATATAAATGTAGTAATAGGTAATTTAATAAATTGCTGCAGTGAGCAGTGCACAAAAGAAAACGATAACCCAAATTTCAGTCGAATAAGTTGATTCTTATCAAAGGAGCCGAGGTATTATATGATCATATTCAAAGAGGAAATGGGTTTATATAATGACAAAATAATGCAGTAGGTGCTGGCTCACATGATTGCAATGTTACTACAACTCCCTTGAGTTCATGGATGTCTCGACGAGCACGATGACCACGAAAAAGTTTCTGCACCTCAACAGTACCTTGCAGAACTTGTTTTCTAACGCCTTCCAGGGCACCAATCTGTCTTCCACCACAGCAGAAGATTGGAAAAATCAGGATCTTTCCAGTTTCCATAAGAAACGAATGAAAATTTTGTGAAGTGTCAAAAGAACGCTGAAACAGTAAAATCATAAAAAGCTTCAGAAAAAAATAGACATTAGAACACACACACTTACCTGTCCTGCTCGGAAGTATAATTTTTTATAACCAACTTGGTACATCTCCGGAAGGATATTGAACTGCTCCAGAATGGCAACTGACCTACTTAGCGGATCTTGACAAGCCATTTTCCCCGGAAGTAGGATCCCGTACCTGACGTAATACCAGAACAGTTTGATGAGTCCTATAGTAATTATACGGGGCAGAAAAGGAAATTAAGATAGCCGCAATTCACCTTCTTGCGAACTCTTGATGGGTCATCCGGGTGGGGTACCCAGATCTCCAAATCTTAACAGCTTCTAGAACCCCAGAGCATCGAAGCTGCTCTAAGGCAAGATCTTTTTCAAACACACCAGGAATCCGCTTGGTATTTGGTTTTATACAATGAATGAAATGTGGTTTTGTGCTTTCAAGATGCTGCATCAATTCAAACAGCTGGCCCTGCAATCAGAAGGAAGTTGTACAAAATCTCATAAAACATATCATGCATTGGGTGAAGTTTTTGTCCTTTAATTAGTATAGCCAAAGAGCAATATGACTTAGCCATTATAACAAGAGAGAAATCCTTGAACTATCGGAAATGAAAGAATTACACCGAGAAAGACAATCAGTTCAAACTTCAGGAATTTCTTGTCAGTTGTGGATCGCAGTTTTCATTTTCTGATTTTTTCTTATCCTTCATTCTTTTGGTGCGTGCATGTGTGTGTATCAGGGGGAAAGAAAAGGGTTGGAAGTGAGGGAAAGAACACATCTCGTCACCTTGAATTTTTTAGCTACAGTTTGCTTCTGACAAGCCAACATCCCTGACTGCATCAATTTACTTTCTGGATTCTGAGATTGTTTGAGCAGTGTAGAGGCAAAATATTGGGGAAGTTGGCAGGTGCACGATAAGAGAAGTTGAATGGTATCAGAAGGCAATAGATCTCTGTTCTTTTCTAAGAACTCCCCTGTGTCATAAATAACCTAAAAGAATGTAGCTAATATCAGTAGGGGCGGCAAAAAAAAAAACGTGATATAACTGGAGAGATTTAAGCCAAAACACACTTGTGAAAGTCAAATAAAATAACATTTTGCAACTTCCATTTTAGTTTTTCATCCATGATGCTTATTGTTAATCATGGTAAAGGATGATGCAAAGGTAAGGAAACTGAAAATTATGTAAGAACTAGAAAAACAGCCTAAAAGGAACTTGATAGAAAGCTCTTTTGAAAGTTTTTTTAAAAAGGACTGATAAAAGTGGATTACCCTATCCCTTTAACCAAAATATGAAAATAAAAAGAAAACATTGTTTATCCAACTTTACACAATGGCTATTTGAATAAGAATCACAGATGAAACCTAGCATTTTTAGCAAAATACATTAAGCACTATTTCTAGCTCTTGCCCTAAATAGCCAGTGAAGGGTTATGGTATATGTGAGTAATATGAAAATAAATATCATGAGATTTACACTAAATTGATTACAAGTATGCACTGATCCATAATATGAACAGGTACAAAAAGAAAAGAGAAAATTGAAGTCAAATTCCCAATCCGGGTTGAATTTCAATATGGCAGCTATACTCATTCTTCTGACAGTTAATAGGGATTCTACAAAGGCATAGCCGATAAAGTAAAACTAACCTCTCCAGCACAATGGCGAATGCTGAATGTTCCACATCTTTCTTCTTTGAAGCATCGGTTAGCATTCAAGTGCTGCTTAAGTTTAGTGGTAAAAGTCAAACCAGTAGCCTTGGGGAAATTTGATACTTCATCCAATAAAGATATTAGCCCATCAGGTTTCTGTTCAAGCACAACAGTGCAAAGCAAACACTCAAAACGGTGAAGAGTAAAACAAATCGCAAAGGCATTTCATTTTGTTCCATGCTCAAAATATATCTACTCACAACAACAGGCAAAAGTCAGATCTAATAACATTTCAGCAGAGAAAAGGAAAACTAATTTACGCGCATTTCGAAGTTCATCAAAAGTTTCTAATGATAAGAAACAACTTGACCTTGCCACAGAATATCCTTGCCCCCAACAAAGAAATTTAAATTGACCAAATCAAATCATGATTGTTGTTGGAAACTTCCGACAAGGAACCCCAACTCCAGAACAAAAAGAAACTACTTATCTAGATTCTTGGATAGGATACTGTCATGCTGATACACTGGGGAAGAAAGTACCTTCTCAAAGAGATCCAAACAGTCTTGGTTATCTTCAAAATCGACTTTTGTCCAGTCAATTCCATCTAACTCATACTCCTGCAATTAAAAAATTGCACCATAACTATGCATAAGATTCCAACTTCAGTAGAGTAATTCTGAGGTCATGCACAATTTGCAAACACCAACTGTCTGCATGAAGTTAATTGCTTATTCAGATTGTTAAGGCACAGAGATTTAGGACTTATGCTATTCACAAACAAAAACAACAAAGGGGCTAAAATTTAGTAAAGTAAATGTGGAGAAGCAAATGAAAGCAAGAACTAGCACAAGCATGCCCTTTCGATTCATTGCAATGGAACATATATAAGTTGCTTACCTCTTGTTCAAGTTTGAAGAGATGCCGATTAAGATGTTGCTGGAGCCTCTCGTTAGCATAATTTATACAAAACTGTTCAAAGCTATTTTTCTGGATTCAAAAAGTTGCAGGAAAAAAAAGGAATTAGATTGATACACGGTTGAATCATATCATGAAGCACTGGAAAAAGTCAACAAATCGTGACCTTAAATGATTCAAATCCATAAATATCAAGAATGCTTATGGCTCGACCGGTGTT
Source organism: Rehmannia glutinosa (assembly GCA_016081115.2). Classification (NCBI taxonomy): domain Eukaryota; kingdom Viridiplantae; phylum Streptophyta; class Magnoliopsida; order Lamiales; family Orobanchaceae; genus Rehmannia; species Rehmannia glutinosa. The sequence continues at coordinate 119,656 of JABTTQ020001250.1, read as the reverse complement.
ATGTTTGCCCATGATAAGTGATAAGTTGATCTTTTCCACAAGCCAATCAAACAAGCTCGCGAGATGAATTTTGCCAATGCATCTCTTGTATCAATTGCCTAAATATTAGGAAAAACACCAAACCATCAACAAAAATGTACCTGGGGTGGTCAGCAAATGTATGCTTTCTGTAACTATTCATGATGCGCCAAAGAACTAGGTTCTAATATTTTTGTAGTTTTGGGATAAAGCAGCCCAATAAAATGAAAATTGAAAATGTGAACCTGTTGTAGCGTCAGCGTCTTGGTGACCTCATCCTTTCCAGCTTTTACTTTGCGGGTTGACAAAGCAAGCATTAGGTCCTGCTCACTGCAGCCTATCAAGCTAGCAGCATTGGTAACAGCTGTAGATAAGGGATAAATCATGCTAACTAGTTAAGTCGAAGCAGTCACAGCATTTAATGATCAAATAAAATTTCAACACGTGCGTTTATAATAAATAAGTAATAATAGATAATGGAAAACTTAACCAAAACATTAAGCTACCTTCATCAGGGACAACCTCTATGTGGTTTTGTTTGTCAGTTACAAGAAACGATATGTTTCCCAGCCACAACACTGCTACAAGCATCTCAAAGGCATGCTCCTGATCTTCTTTGCAAATTCTGACTGTATTTAAGGCTCCTAGTGAAGAAAAGACTATAGAATTAGTAAACTTTGTAACAGAAAAGGAAATGTACCTGAAAGAATAGAAGTTTCATATATGCAACTAAGTTCTTGAAAATCTATTCTTTAATCTAAGGGTTTGTTATGCAGCAGCACAAGCATTTCCTAACTCAAGATTCAAACCTCTTCATATGCAACAGAGGGGGTTGGTTAAAGGTCAGGGCAATAGCACGTGTGAGTGCTGTTACATTACCATAAGAATATGAAACTTCTGAGCATCATCAATGTTGTGGATCTCCAAGCAATCACTCTGATTGAGATACTTGTAGTCAGAAGCCCTTTTTAACCTCAACCTACCTGAAAAAGGAAACCATTTACCATATCATACTAAGTCCTAATCTGGCTTGAATATTCACTTTAAAAAAATTAAAGTTGAATTATAAAAGGATCTGTTAATCAAACATCAACCTTTATGCTAACTGGTAGAGGTCGGAAAAAGTTTAACAGCTGGAACATAATCAGCATTCACATTTTCTGTACGTCAGAATTTTTGTCTTAGCTGTATTGATCTAATGTAATTTTTAATTAATGTCTAATTCTGGGGAATTGTTGGAAGTACATGCCAGCAACAAATATAACAATATTTTTCTGTTTTAATACGTTCCACACATATTTCCATTAGAAAGAGAGAGTGAATGAGAGACAGAGAGAGAAATTTCAAGTTTGCAATAACATAAATAGTAATACGAGAAACTTAAATCAGAGTTATGCACCAAACCGACAATAATTTGAAGTCCCCTGGTAGAAACGAATTTAGGGGAAAATAAAAGCCTAAAAGGATATAGGAAAAGGCACTTCTGAGAATTGGGCAAAAGCTGAATAACAAACCTCGGAGATCATCAGGAGCCCCAGAACACAGCTGGTAGAAAATGTGGTAGGACCGGTCTCCTTGGGCCAACTGAACAACTCTTGACTGATCCAATGTGTCGTTTGTTTCAAAATGTTAGTCCACAAAGAAGATTACAAGAGAAGGGAATATTATTTTCATTACACACTCACCTTTTCAAGAAGGACTGTACCATAAATTCAGGAATTGATGTTTGACATGCAAAAAAACAGTGTAAATAAGTCAGAAAACTACGACTAAAACACAGCAACAAGCATTCCCAAAGTTCAACTAGGCCACTACAAGCATGCTTACATGTTTGTATTTTAGCACCACATATTTCTCCAGTCGCACTAAAGTGGATTTCAATTAACTTTCCCTGCACAAAAAGTCGGAATGTCACCGAGACAGGTTTTCTTATGTTGTTCGCTAAAGATTAATGTGGATGTCTCTTAAGTTAAGGCATAAGAGAACTCACAAATCGGCTGGAGTTGTCATTCCTGGCTGTTTTAGCATTACCAAACGCCTCCAGTATACAACTTGTTTGCAAGAGTTCAGACTCTATTCCACCACTACCCCCACCAACTGCTGCCAAATATTCCATCGCAATTTTGGCTGTTTCAGTCTTCCCAGCACCACTCTCTCCACTAAAATATAAGAACAAAAATTTATTTCTTTCTCAGCCAATTCATATAGTATATTCTAATTCTTAAACAAAGCATCAAATTCTAATATAGAAGTATAAATTCAGGCTAACAAAGAAAGCATCAAGCAGGAGCTGGTTACAGAAACTGAAAGAAGGTGCAAAAACATCGGCAAACCTTATTACGATAGACTGGTTTATTTCATCTGCAAAATTCACAAAGTATCAACAAACAATGAGAATTAGAACTTCAGACCAAAGTGTTAAGTCCACAATAGCGAGCATTTTCTCCAAATACTTTAAGGTATTGTTTAGCACCTGACATCATTTCATTGTACGCTGCATCAGCAACAGCATAGACATGAGGGCTGTCCAAAAGCTTCTGTCTATAAGCTGTAACAAAGTCAGTCCCATACTGCTGGACATCTTTGAAAGGATTGACTGCTACTAAAACAGGGCCCGCCTTACTCTAGGTAAACCAAAAAACAAGAATGGTTCATGTGCTTAGACACAAAGATCCAATTGTACACGCTAATAGGAACCTCCCAAATACTACTTACATATATTTTGTCTTTCGAGTATCTGCACTGAAGATTGTGAAGAACTGAAGGCTCGTTCAAATAACTAAGCTGCACAAGATCATCCACTTCCTCGAGAATGTCTGCATTGGCAGGTAAGAGTTCTTGTGCAGGAACTGTGACAACCTATATAGTGATATCCAAGTGAGTATATTAATATGGTTTTAGGCTTCAACAAAAACAGCGAAAAGATAACAAATCAGACGAACTAACACTTCCATCCGAGAGCAGAACCAAGGCGTTTTCCCCTGAAGTTGATTTTATTTGTCCAGATTTCCAGATGCCATCATGTGGCTGACACCAAACATGAAGTTTCTGAAAGCATACACTCTCAAAATGAGTAGCTGGTGAGCAATTCTACATGGCACGACAAAAAATGTAGCAAGAGAAAAAGACGTGATTCTTGACTATTGTTACAACTCAAATCATGAACTCAACTATTCATTTAAATGCCCCCAATATCTAGGATAAAGGTCATTCTTACATTGGTATCTTGCAGATTATCTGTTGCCAACCTTCTGATCTACTGTACCGAAGATAAATGACATGTAAACCAAACAGAATATGATACATACAAAGGCATGAGACGAAGGGCATAGGGAAAAAGTCACCAGCTCTGACTTTTTTATCTTGCAGAAATGGTCTCATCTCAGATTCTCAGGTAAGGCAACGATAGCTATTGGAAGAACGTCAATTTTCCAGATTTTTAGCAAAGGGTGATCTAAAATTATCAAATTACACAGCCATAAATAGCAGCAAGCATCACAATTTATATGATCATCCTGTGTAATATTATGTTGCATCTATCTAATCCCTTTAAAAACATAATAAGAAAAGAAATTCACCCTGACACGAAAAATCACCGTTCGCATCAAAACCCATGATAAATCACAAATCTCACAGTAATTCTTTTTCTCTTTTAATACAATAAGTCTTAGAGGATTAAACATCTAAATCTGTGAAATAAACATCATGAATATCAGCAATCGGAAAACAAAATCGAACAACATTTTTACCTTTTTAATGAAATAACCCACGTTATCATTCCACTCGGACTCTTTAAACCCCGGGATATCTCCCGGGGTCAAGTTTCCGAGCGTTGCATTGTCTTTTCCCACCGATCTCTGCTTGTGCTCCTTCTCATCTGATGTTGCCAGCGCAACGACATACGGCGATTCCCCTGGTTCCATTTCTTTAACCTTTTTAGCACCAAAACTATTTCTTCTCTGTCCTTTACTTTCTCCCTTCTTCACATAACAACTCAATGAGCTCTGGGCTGGCCCGGATTCATGATCAACTTCAAAGCTAGTCGGCAACGACCGCTTGGCTGATGGAAGCCGAGCGCGTGAGGTCGGCTTTGGCCGCGCCGGGAGAGCCGGAGGCATGTCCTTCGGCGTCTCGTTCTCTTCTCTTCGCCGGAGAGATTCCAGCATTTCCTCTAAGGAGCTCCGAGCTACAGAATTTGACGATACAGACATCATTTTTACCTATAGTATTCCACAAACCCTCCAAATCCAATCGGAGCCTCGGACAAATCTTTACTGTACTCCGAGTTCGAACAAATGTATAGGTGACATCGACATCGTTCAAACCACGAGTCTTAAGACCCCTGACCTACAAGTCTTCGAGTTTGAAGGTAAAATTGATCCCCATTTACTGTTAAACCTAAAAGAAATTGAAATTTTAGGAAAACGAAAGCAAACTCTGAGCTTGTCCACACAAACCGAAAAGCTTCTTCCAGAAAAAGTGAAAAACGTTTCTTGAAAACAAAGCCTGAGGAAAACAAACTCGAGATTTGTGGTTTATGATGTATGCACGAGACTACTAACGAGGTTAGTGAACCTCGGAGAAGCACATTAATGGCAGATAAGCAGAAAATGTGATAATTATCTGAAACAGCTGTTTAGTTCTGGCGGAGTATTAAAAGAGATTTAAGGAGTAATAAGAACTAAACATGGGATTCAAGATTTGGAAAATAAATTGCAGACGGCGAGATTAAATTTAAACCGTTGAGATCAGATAAGTAATAAATAATCTATTCTTTTTGAAATTTAAAATAAGGAAAATATTGTTTGAAAATAATTACGAGACATGATCTGTTAGTGGAGGGGCCCGGATATGAAGAGGAATGTTCTTATGTAGGTCTGGGCCGCCCCTAGTGTAAATTGACAGTTTTATAGGATGTATGGATGTGTTTAGTCCACCAATTTTCGCTTTTAGTGTTGGAAAATGAATTTTCAAACTTTATCGATTTTCGTGTGAAATCGAGAATATATTTGGTTTGTTGTCTCAATTTCTCGTTTACAAATGAAAATATGTTTGGTTATAGTATTTTTGACATAAATTTGCGTGATTATAGTGTATTTTTGACATCGTTTTGCGTGATTATAGTGTATTTTCATATAGATTTGCGTGATTTTGGTGAAAATTTGTTTGGTTGTATTTTCAAAAGAATATTTCCATAAAAAATAAAACCGAAAATGACTTTATTTCTATTGAAAATTTCTTAAATAAACATAAATTCATTTTCTAATAATTGGAAATTGAAAATTGGATTTGGAAATAATTCCATACATACCCTTAGCCTTCCCAAATCCCAAGTCTAATTTCTATCTTCTTCTTTTTTTTTTTTTTTTTTTGAGAATTATCTTCTTCTTTCATATTTGGGGAATTGCAAAATTAGTCTAGTATTTATTTGGGTGTTGCAAATTAGTCATGTAACTTCTAAAGTTACAATTTTAGTCTTCTGATAATTTTGTCCCTCAATAAAAATAATAATTTGAATCCTATAAGTTTTAGAATTTGACAAATTTATTCTTATATGTTTTAATTATCATTGTAATTTTAATCCTATTAGTAAAAATAAACTCAATTTTGTCAAATTTGTACGTATTTTTATATTTTCATAATTAGAAAATAATACATGTAGAACTCGTATTTCGAATTTTAATTGAAATTATAATTTTAAAATTCTTCTCTCATATTGATGCAACATATAATATAAATGATAAATAAATTCAACTCATAAGTAATAAAACATAGGCTCTAATATCATTTTGTACTTGATCTTAGGTATATTTATTTTGGCTACAAGGATATTTTAGAAATAAGTGAAATATTGAAATAGTACTTATGACCAAATTTGCACTGACTTACAACTTATAGGATCAAAATTGCACAAATTCAAAACTTACTCACTAAAATTGTAGAAAAACAAAACATACAGAATTAAAATTACAAATTTAAAAATTATAGAACTAATATTGCAAACCCCGATAGATATAGGACTGGTTTTACATTTTTCCCTTTGTATTGTTGCTTGTGGTCCACCTAAATAATTTTGTGTAGGCTAATAAAGGAGTCCATCGAAAAAACATTGTTTTGTTTTTTTGCCCTGCTTTACTTGGTTGAAAATTGAAATAGGTTTACAATTTGGAGAAGTTTTCAAATTGGAAAAATACTGGTGGATACTGGATAGGATAGGATTTTCATTAAATTTATTAATTTATTGTGATGATAGTCGTATATAAATTTCATTTTCCTACAAATAGAGTATTTTTCACAATTTGAGATTGTGAGAGTGAGAGATTCAAATATTATACGTATTTTCAATTTTATTTACGCACATATATATCTTATAGAAGTTGTCACTAATTAATATTGCTAGGAACACACGTTTCCTATCCTGTACTTTTTTTTTCGTTTTGCTAGTTGAGTTATTCATCATGTCATTTTCTCATGCAATATTTCCTATTTATACTTTTCTTGGCTATAACACTTATAATAATAATAATAATAATAATAATAATAATTAACTTTCACATATAAATTGGTACGTACTTTTGTTTTTTATGGACTTGGATTTTATCTATAAGTAGTCCATAAATTTAGTCAAGTTAATTCACGTACCTTATCATCTTGTAATGGTAGTGAATTTTCTAAGTCATTTATCACATCATTCATGTAATTTATTAATTTTGCAAAGCCCATATGCATTAAGCTGTTATATTCTAAATATATTCACCATTATTATGAAATGAGAGAAAACTATTATTGATACTGTGAGCTAGTGTATTTATACAGAGTTATAAGAAAACTAATGTAACAGAATTGGCTAACTAACTAATGTAAATTAGTTATTGATAACTAACATAACCGTCTATATGTATGTGTATGTATATACTCTAATATACCCCCTCAAAACCGAGCTGGGGGGCTGCACGGAGAGTGAGCTTCGAGCACAAAGTCCAAACGAACCGAGAAAGAAGGGGCTTGGTCAACACATCTCGCAACCCGAGATTCCGAAGGCACAAAACGAACATCCACAACCTTACTCTGCACTTTTTCTCTAACAAAATGTATGTCAATTTCAATGTGTTTGGTCCTTTGATGAAAAACGGGATTAGATGCTAAGGAGATAAAGACTGAGTTGTCACACCAAAGGATAGTAGGAGACTCAAATGACAAACCAAGTTCATGAAAAAGAGATCAATCCAAACAAGGTCGAAGTAGCATTGGCTGGGACTGTGATCACTCGTCTTTGCTTCTAGCCACTACTTGTTGCTTTTAGAACTCCAATTGATAAGATTGGAACCAAGAAAGACACAATAATGGCCACGATAGACTTCCTATCATCCTGGGAGCCGCCCAATCCGCATCCGCAAATGCCTCCAAATTCATCCTAGGGAGAGGTCGTGAAAGAGATACCAAGAAACTTAGAACCTTTGAGATACCTAAGCACCCTCTTGCAAGCGAAATTAATGAAGCTCGGTTGGAGCATGAAGAAACTGACGAGCTTGTGAACAAAGATAAAGCTATATCGAGCCTAGTCATAGTAAGGTATTGCAAGCTACCAACGGTACTTCAGAAAGACTTGGAAGAGAGAATGGAGAGATGTCATGTAGAGATAACTTCCACCAGAGCAATAGGGAGTAGAGCTAGGTTTTGCAAAATCCAACATATTTGTCTTGGCAAGAAGATCGAAGAATGTATTTAGGTTGATTGAGAACATAACCACCAGGCACCTTATGAGCCTCAAAACCTAAAAAATAATGAACTTCTCCCAGGTGCTTAAGAGAAAAGCGAGAATTTAACCTCCGAATCGGATCCAAAACAAGCTTAAATCATCCCGGTGAGGAGAATATCATCCACATAGACCAAGACCAATGTAAGCTTACCTCCCGATCAAATAGAACAAAGAAATTGTCCGAAGAAGACAAAATCTGGCTGAGAGACAAGAGAAACTCTTTAAGCTTGTCAAACCGTGCCCGGGAGCCTGTTTGAGACCATACAAGGCTTTGACTAGTTTACACACATGATGAGGTTTGTCGGGATGAATAAATCCTCTGGTTGAACCATATAGACATCCTGGCCGGAGAGAGCCATTTAAGAAGGCATTATTAATATCAACCTTGTTGAATTGTCCACCCCTTGAAACAAAACCAAAGAAAACATAATCATAATGGTTAAAGGCTTAACCACGGACTAAATGTCTCAAAATAATCAAGACCAGAATTTGTTGAAAACCCTTGCTACCGGTCTAGCCTTGAGTCTCTCAACGGAACCATTTGCATTGTGTTTCACCTTAAACACCCATTTATTAGATATCGATTCATATCAAAGACAAGGAGGAACCAAGTCCCAAGTATGGTTCTTAATCAAAGCCTCGAAATTCCAAATCCATTGCGGCCTCCAACCAGGATCGATAATGCTTGCTGACATGATGTAGAAGGCTCGTGAGACAGGTGGAGAGGAGATAGTGAAGGCTTTAGGTTTATGTATACCATTCTTTGATCCGGTGATCATAGAATGAGATGGAAGAATCGGAGGTAGGGGTGGAGGAGGAGAGATAAAGGTGGTTGTGGAGATGGAGGTGGAGAAGGAGAATGGAAAGACACAGGGGAATTAATTGATGAAATATGAGAGTCTTTGAGGAGTAGGAATAGGAGAAAGTGAGGGGAATATAATGAACAAATGGAAGAAGCGGTAGAGAATTAACAACAAGAGGAGAAGATGGAGAAGTGGGTGACACAAACAATCGAGGAAAAGGGAATTCTCGCTCATTAAAAGCCACGCTCGCAATATATACCCTTCCGTAAGGATGAAGGCATTTGTACCTTTATGTTGAGAATTGTAACCCAAAAAGATACACTTAGAAGATCTAAACCAAGTTTATGATTATTATACGGTCTAAGATAAGGAAAGCAAGACATCCAAAAGCTTTAAGAAATGAGTAATCGGGGACTCTATGAAATAATTTCGAAAGGAGAGGAATTGTGTAACACCGAGGTAGGAAGAAGGTTGATAAGATAAGTTGCGATGGAAAATGCATCCCACCGTAATTTTAAGGGAAGATGAGCATGAGATAACAATGTGAGCCCAAGGTCAACAATGTGTTGATGCTTTCTCTCTCGCATACCATTCTCGAGCATGAGTATAAGGACATGGATGTCTAAACACAATACCAAGGGATCGAAATGAGATGAAAGCTTTCTATATTCTCCCCCAATCACATTGAAAAGCCTTTATTTTGCTAGAGAATTGTCTTTCAATTAGAGATATAAATTGCAAAACCGTATAATAGACTTCACTCTTAGAAACCAAAGGAAAGATCCAAGTAAAGCGGGTAAATTCATCAAGAAAGTGAATATAGTATTTGTATCCATCACAAGACGGGGTAGCAAAGAGGACCCCATCAGTACACAAGATCAAAAGGAGTCAGGAGACTTAGATTTTATTGAAGGAAAATGCATAGAGTGTAATTTCCCTACTTTACAAGCCTCACAAAATTGAGTTTATTACATGTAAAAGGAATGGAAAGTCTGTTTCATGACACTAGCAAAGGTAGAGTTACATGTATGGCCCAATCTATGATGCCGGATATCAAGAGATGAACTAGAAGAAGCAAAATTACACCGCCGCATAGAACCGGAAGAAGAAGATGGCTTGGCAGAACAGCAGAAGTGGCCGAGATCAAGGCGATAAAGCCCTCCTTGAGAACACCCTTCAAAGAAAATTTGGTTTGTTGTTTTGTCCTTGACAAAACAAAAATGTCATGAAACTCAACAAGGACATTGTTATCTTTTGTAAACTGAGATATACTAAGCAAATTCTTAGTAATATCAGGAACACACAAAATTTTATGCAAGGATAAAGAGTGTGAATGAGAAAGGCTAGGAAGAAAGGATGAACCAAAGAGAAATAGAAAGTTTTGAGCCATTACCTCTTTGTCACGGCTTATCATGACCATGGTAAAGGGGGATCTTGAGATTTCCAAGCTCGGAAGTGACATGTGTAGAAGCACCACCGTCAATGTACCATGAATTGTCAACAACAGGGTGGTGGTAGCGGCCATTACATGTGAAGAGCCAGAAGATGAAGCTTGAGACACTTCAGATACATGAGCTTGAGCAACAGGAGAAGAAGAATTATCCAAATCAACAAAGCTCACATCAAACCGTTTAAAGCATTTTGAAGCAAGATGATTAGTCTTGCCACAAATCTGACAAGCTGGCTTATTCCTGTTGAACCTACCACGACCACGGCCTCTATTACCAAAATTACCCCGAAAACCAAGATTCTCGCATCCACCGAACCTCCTTTGAGCAACATGAACTCAAGGAGCCACCAACCAATGGTGTAGAGGAATGTGCTATCCTCATTTCATGAGATTGTAACGAAAATTGAACCTCCCGCAATGTGAGAGAATCATTGCGATTTGTCAAATTAACCACTATACTCTCAAATTCAGTCCTAAACCAAAGAAATATATACAAAATCGATCATCATCACTAATCACTTGATCACAGCAAAAGTAAGGTATCCGCTATTCCCGCATTTTCAAAATGTAATCATCAATCGAAAGATCGCCATTCTTAGTGGTCCGAAGAATGACGAGATGCATAACTCGAGCCTTCGATGAAGACTCAAATAACTTCTCCAAAGTACTCCAAATTTGAGCAGAGGTCGAACAACGATTGACATGACCAAGCATACACTCGAAAATCGATGACAAAAACCAACTAAAAAGATACGCATCCCTTCGAATCCAAGCTTGAAACTCCTGGATTGAGAGTAGGAGGAGAATCGACGAACCTTGGGAGAATCTGCGATGGAATTGTAGCAGTTCCAAGTAAGAAACCATCAAAACCGTGTGCTCGAACGGTAGCTAGAATCTGTGATCGCCAATATGTATAATCGACCGATCCAGGACGTAAAGTGATGGTAGTAAAGGTAGGAAGCGAAATAACCGAGGTTGTAGACTCCATTACAACACTCACAAATGGGAGAAAGAAGAAAATGCCTCACGGGAAAAGTGAAACATCCACCTAAAACCCCATTCTGGGACTCGTGATACCATGTTATATTCTAAATATATTCACCATTATTATGAAATGAGAGAAAACTATTATTGATACTTTGTGAGCTAGTGTATTTATACGAGTTATAAGAAAACTAATGTAATAATTGGCTAACTAACTAACAGTAAATTAGTTATTGATAACTAACATAACTGTCTATATGTATGTGTATGTATATACTCTAATACATTAACACACCAAGGACTTTGTTCTTTTATTATGTAAATTGATATTTATTTTCACTTCATATCTCCTATTTTGTCTTTCCGAGGTTACATAACATAACTTCTTCTTTTTCTAAGATTATTTGTGTAAATTTTATTCACCGTCAATTCAAGGCCGTCCTTTAGGGTAGTCGTAGAGTGCAACCGCCTAGGGTCCCCCGATTTTGAGTACCCCCATTCTTAAAAATTCATAATTTTGATACTATTTGAGATAACTTAGCAAAAGACTTCGATAATATGTGACTTAGATAACAAAACTTACCATTGAAATTGCAGCTTAATTCAGAAACCTATTTAAACAATTTTTAAATAAAAAATGAGATTACGTACTGAAAAAAATATTACCTTCACTTTTATAATTTTATAGTGGATAAAATTTTATAACCCCTGAAAATTGTGATAATGTGATATTCCAAGTTGAAGGTACATCGTAAATGATTAAACTGAATTTCGATCATCAATGCCTGGAATTGACAATTCAGCACTTCAACTGGGATTCGATCCAACATGAAAATTTCAGATTTGTTGAGGTCCACCCATGACCCATCATCACCCATGTATTACGAGGATTTTCAAACCAAGGTATACCAAAATAATTTTGACGTATTATTTACTTCAAGAAATAAATATTGTCCAGCCACTCCAATGATTTTGCCTTTAGAGGTTTCTTTCACAAAAAAAAAAAAAAAAAAAAAAGAAAAAGAAAAAACATGGCATCATATTCGAATTCCTGAAATTTTGAATTTAAGAAAAATATAAGTTTTACGAAACGAGAATGATTTTTTAACGCATGTTTTGGTAACCGATAAAAGTATAATTAATAATTACTGATATGTTTTATTTTCCCACAAACGTGTTTGGATGGATGTAACTCTTTTGATATTATATGAATGATGAATAATTATAGTTTATATATTTCAAAATGAAAAAAATGTTTTTTTCCGAGAGAAGTCCACAAACAAAATTGAATATGTGAGGCCTAAATCTATTTATGTTTAGATCTACAATTTCATTGATGATCCCATAAAGGTAAAAGAAAAATGTAAATAAATATGCAAAATCAAATTCAAACATTGTTCTTTTTAAACAATAAGAATAAGGGCAAAATACAACAACACCTCCCGAATTTGATCATATGTCTCATTTATCGCTAAACTTGCAAATGTAACATTTGCCCCCTTCAACCAAATTAAAATATAATGCATGGACAAAACTATCCTTAATAAAAATGAATAAACATTATTTTTAGTAAAATTTGAATATTTGTACCCCCTTTGATTTACATTCTTATTAAATCCAAAAAAAATTATCCATTAAGTAATTTGTTTTTGTTTTTTTTGATAAAATACATTAAGTAATTTAAACTTTAAAAAACTAAAGCAATGTACAACAAATACACGAAAAACTTAAACATGAATGATGAATAAGAAAAATAAAGTATTAACTGTTAATTTAAATAAACTTTCAATATTATAAAAAGATGAATAAATATATTTTCTTAAACCTAATTTGGTCATACATTTTACACTTCTTTATTATTTATTGCTTATTCAATATGATTCATAGTGCCAAACACATCATTAACATATTGACATCTTTAATAAATAATCAATATTATTAATAAAACGAATCCAAAGCACACTCGTTAGTTTCATTAAAATATTTTAGACACTAAATCACATTATTTAAAAAAGATTGCTCAAAAATTTAAATATACCAAGAAAATTATATATTATTTTATACTTCTAACTAAACTATTGCATGTATCATTGTATTAGAAATATATATATATATATTATCGATGATTAATTTTTTTATGTATATATAGTATACAAAAATATTTATTCGTATTATTTAAAAGAGTTAAAGGTTGAAAGTTCTTTTTACATTGTACTCAAATAATCAAAATGATTTAAGCATTCAATATTTTTGTATATTTGTTATACTCATTTATTATTAAAATATTTTTAATATTTGAACTAAGTAAGTTACTAATTGCTTTTTCTAAAAAATGATTTAAGTAAAGAACATAAAATCAAAAATATAGTACGGCTCTCCTTGTTTTGGTCATGAACCTTAGTCACCTGGAGGGATGATAAGTCGAGACAGATCAAAGCTTCTGCTTCTTGAGGTGTTGTTGAGGTACAAAATAATTAAAAACATGATAATTAAGGGCAATTTTGTCCATACAATAAATTCTATTTTGATTGAGAGGATAAGTGTTACATTAACAAATTGAGGTGTAAATGAGACATATGGCCAAGTTTAGGGGTGGTGTTGTATTTTACCCTAAGAACAATGATCTTGTGTCATTATTTACATCATTTGAGTAGTGTGGAAGAATAAATAAAATAAATATAAAACTTATAATTATGCCTTCTATAATTACTCATCGATCATATGTGTGTGTATACGTATATGTATATATTCCTTTATGATTATCTCTAAAATCGAATATTGATAAATAGTTTTTAACATTTTTTCTCTCGTAATCAATGATCCAAAATACCTTAATTATATTTAACTCTATGTTTTACAATTTTTATTGTTTTGCAAATTGCAATGTTTGTACTCCGACAAAAACGTAAAGACGAAACTCTTTGACAACTTTATATTTATATTATTATTCTTTCACTTCACGATCTTTTTATTACTCATCATTGTTTATTAATAACGAATAATCAAATCAAGATTATTATAAAGTCAAACTTTATTATTGAAATGGTATTAAGTACTATTGTTAAATTATCCAAGACAATAACTTGATCTATAAATTAATCTTTAAATTGTTTTTTTTTTTTTTTGCTTTAATTGTTTAAGCTTTTCTGTTCCGTCGAGTTCTATTCATGTTCCCCACATCCAAAGCACAACGTACAAATGTTCACTTTTGCTTTAATTTATGTTGAGATTCCTCATGGTCAAATATTCAAAGAGGATAAAGAGGTGTGGTTATTTTGAAAAAAGAGAACCTTTGCGATAAATAACTTTTAAAGCTTTTGGCTAAAAAATAATAAATTCAAGTGTTTCTAAATGTAAATCTTTTTCCTTAAAAAAATATAGTTTTTTAATCCTGATTCTAGTTGTGCATAATTTAATTAGAAATTAAAAGAAGGGTGAGATGTTTGTTTCTCTTCTCTAAAATGCTTCAGGTGTTATTCTGAATATATAAAAGTTTATTTTTGACAATTTCTTCCTCATGATTTTTGCATAATTAAAAAAAAAAATCTTTTGACATTTTTGTCAAAAGTTAATGTGAAACTGCAGTTTTACCAGCATTCTAACTTGAACATTTTACAAGTTTTTGTTTCTTTCCCCCCTAAACCTAAACATATTTATATTTTTGGTAAACACAATAAATTCAAGGATTTTTTTTATGACAAGGAAATTGCATTTTTATTAGTCAATACACTACAACATAAATGACATTAGGTAACACAAATTTTGTAGCACTTATTACATAAGGTACATATGTAACGGGTAAATTGCAATTTTAGTCCTGTAACATTGGGGTAGTTACAATTTTAGTCTTTTATCTTTAAAAGTTACAGTTTTGGTCCTCGACAATTTTGTCATTCTGGCTATATAGCATTTTTGGTCCTTTATCTTTCTAAATTTAGCAATTTTATAGTTATGGGAATGGAGCGGGTCGGGCGGGTTGGTCGGACCCAAACCCACCCCGTGCCTGAATGGGGCGGGCGGGTCAACCCGTTCGCCTATTTTAAATTAAATTAAATTAAATTAATAAAAAAAAATTATAAAATATTATTTACAAAATTTATTATTATAAATAATATAAGAATACATAAAAATTATATTATAATATATACTATATATTAAAATATATTTTACAACTAAAAATTCTAGGCGGGGTGGGGCGGGTACTCGCGGGGTGAAAGTGATACCCAAACAATATGCTGTTTGTTTTTCGCATTGTCTCAAGGTTCTCTATCGGCTCCTGCGAGTTCTTTTTCAACATATTAATTATTCCAATATGTTATTTTGTCCTGGTGTTCTTGTGCATATATCGTCAAAATTTGACGATATCTCCTGTAGGGTATACATCTTGAACACTCGTCCAGATCCATTTTCTCGGAGAAAATTATCCTCACCAATTGTTAATTATATAAAATAATAAATATAACTTAAAGTTCTTAATAAACCTGGGGTCTGATATCATTTTAGGCAAAACACTTAGTCAAATAAGCCAATTATGTGCATAAGGGTATTCTTGGTATTTTGAAAATATGAAATAACCCCAGGGGACCAATTTTGCAACAACTTGACACTTATATGACCGAAATTGTTTGGGTATAAAACATATAGGACCAATTTTGCAAAAAACCTTAAAACTTACAGGACTAATTTTGCAAACTCAATGGTTACATGACCGAAATTGCAAATCGCTTATAGTTATAGGACCAATTTTGCAATTTTCCCCATATGTAACACATGTTTGTAACACTTTTTACATTACGATATTTATGTAACACTTTTGTAGCACTTTATCAATATGTAACGCTTATATGTAACATTTTTATATAAGTAACACTTTTTAAGTATCATTTTTTTGTTATTTATTTTGTAACGCAAACAGGTAACACTTTTATCAATATGTAACGCTTATATGTAGCACTTTTATATAAATAACACTTTTTAAGTATCACTTTTTTTATTTCTTTTGTAACGCAAGTAGGTATCACTTTATTTAAGAAGCAGTCTTGGCAACACTATATTTTATTGATTGTTACATTTTTTAGGCTATATTTTAGTAACACAAAATTGTATAACTATCATTAAATCATGTCAACGATTTATTTAATTAATTGATGCCACAAAATAGGTGAAGACAAAAACAAATCACCAAACCTAAAAATTGTAGACATCATGTATTCTGTTTTTTTTAACTGGATTTTTTTTTCTTTTTACAAAGTATTTTAGTTTTGCTTTTATTTTTTATTTTTATGGAGGTAATTAATTCCGTCATAATACCGACAGAAAATGCACATGTATATATTTTATTCTTATTATTTATTTATTTTTTAATTTTTACTAACATAGACCAATTTCATAGTTACCTTTTTTTATTTTTTTTTTACTTTTTAAAAGTAATTACCAATGAAAATTGATGTTGTCGGTAATTACTTAGGAATTTTTTTCGTCGGTAAATTATTTTTCTATTATTTATTTTATTATTTGATTTTTTTAACTTTTAGAACTTTTTACATATTGGTAAATTAATTTTATATTTTTATATATTTTTTATTTTCACCGATTGAATATTTATCAGTCGTGAAATTTATTTTATATATTTGTGATATTTTTAATTTGTTGTGTCTTTTAATATACAACATAATATGATTTTTCAAACTATATACTATATAATATAAAATTTGATATATACAAAGTGTATAATATAATTTAATAAATATAATATATAATATAATCTTTATTATATAAAATATATTATATATACATATAATATAATTTATATATGTATGTGTATGTGTGTGTATATATAAAACAACGCAAAAGTTGTAAAAAGAATCAACTTAGCTTAGTGGCAAATTGTCACTTCCACACATAACAGTCGTGTGGTTCGAATCTACTTGGTGGCAAAAAAATGTATTACTACGAAGTGCTACAAAAAAGTCTTACATAAGATTCATATGTAATCAGACATGTAAATTTTGTTGGCCAATTAAAGATTGCCAAATATCAAATTCTTGTAAATCAAGATTTATCTTGATTTATTATTATTGTGATTAAAGGGATAATATTAAATCTTGAAGGACCAATCAAATTAGAGTCCTCACCATATGAGATATCCAAGAACCCTCTCCTACAAGTATAAATAGGGGTCATTCTCAAGGAATTAAATCACAATTCAAAGAGAAGAAATCCAAGCAAAGAAGCGGTGGAGGAAATTCTCTCAAGGCAAGAATATATTCAGGAGATCCACGGTGTTCAAGGCGTTCATCACGGAATCCACTTAAATCACGGCGTTTGATCCGGAATAAGCTTTCAAGCACTCGCGTTAACGTTATTAAAGTCAAATCCATCTTGGAGGAAGATCAAAGAGTCAAATCCGCCAAGAAGTTTTCATATCCAAGTCAAATATTGTCAAATATATCACGTTTGATTCGGGATTAAGTTTGCCAAGCCCTTGAATTAACGTTATTCAAAGTCAAGTTCAAGTTTGGAGAAGATCAAGCTGAAAAGTTCATCTCCAAAGTCTCAAATTCCAAATATTATATTTTTTGAAGAAAAGAATCAGAGGATTATTTAGAGATTGTAACCTTTTGATGTTTTGATTCATATATAAATTCAATTTGTCCTATTTTTCTTGTTTGTTTATTTGTAGACAATAAAAATTTGTGTTACAAATTTTTAATGACGCCGTGGGACTATCTTTACCTCTCATCTTTTCTATTCAAATCAAGTTCAAATATAAAACAAGATGGCCAACCATTCCAAGTCCACACATGTTGACCTTTCAATGTCGAACCACGAAGCCACTGCTCCAATATACAAGCATAAGGGGGCAAGGGAAGATGGCGAGTCATCGAACCATGAATTTACTTCTCGAACAAATGAAGGGGCATGGAAACAAGATGGCACACATGAAGCTGCAAATAAAGAATCGTTGGGCCCGCTCGACATGCACGCACATTCTACAAGCTCAAGCTTTGAAACTGGAGCAGTCATGATGGTCCAATCTACTTCACTCGAAGAGCAACTTGTAAGTTTGACGAGGGCCGTAGAGGGACTCACAAAACATATTCAAGACCGAGACTCCCAAATTATGAAGTTGATGAACAAAGTAGATAATGTTGATACAAGCCATGTGATGTGCAAACAAGTTGAAGCGCATGATGAAGTCGAGGCATCCATGAGGCAACAAACAAACGAAAAGGAGGAGTATCCCGCAAAGAAGTTGCAAGTCTCATCCGATGGCTTGATTCCAGTTGACCAACTCAAGGAGTTCATCATGGGGACTATCAAAGATAAGATTGATGGGAGTTCCAAATCGTATTTGACTTACGCCAAGCCGTACACACAAAGAATTGACAACTTGAAGATGTCTGATGGTTATCAACCTCCAAAGTTCCAACAATTTGATGGCGTTGGCAATCCAAAGCAGCATGTGGCTCACTTTATTGAAACGTGCAATGATGCTGGGACCTATGGTGATTACTTAGTGAAGCAATTTGTCCGATCCTTGAGAGGAAGTGCGTTTGATTGGTACACCGACTTGGGGGCAAATTCAATTGACACTTGGGAGCATTGGAAGAGAATTTCTTAACCGTTTCTATAGCACACGACGAACTGTTAGTATGATTGAACTCTCAAATTCATGCCAGTGGAAGGGAGAGTCCGTCATTGACTATATCAATCGTTGGAGGGACTTGAGCCTCAACTGCAAAGATCAATTATCCGAGGCTTCAGCAATTAATATGTGCATCCAAGGAATGCATTGGAGCCTATGCTACATACTTCAAGCAATAAAGCCAAAAACTTTTGAAGAATTAGCAACTCGAGCACATACCATAGAGATAAGTTTGAACTTCGACCAACAAGAATGCCCAGTGATTTCAAGAACGATGATGATGAAGAAGAAATTGAGCCATCTTCAACTTCTCGCTCCTAGATACGAGCATAAACCATCTAAAAGTGTCAAAATAAAATATGCCCAAATGCTCCTTGATAAGAGCCTAAACTATCAATAACACTCTTTGACATTAGTATAAAAGGTCCATATCTCGAGTTCAAATGTCTACTCCGATACGAGTATAAACTATCAATATGTCTCAAATTCAAATGATTACTCCTTGATACGAGTATAAACTATCAACTTATCTCGAGTTCAAATGTCTACTCCTTGATACGAGTATAAACTATCAACATGTCTCAAATTCAAATGACTACTCCTTGATACGAGTATAAACTATCAATATGTCTCATATTCAAATGATTACTCCTTGATACGAGTATAAACTATCAATATATCTCACATTCAAATCAAGACTCCTTGATACGAGTTTAAACTATCAACATATCTCTAGTTCAAATGTCTATTCCTTGATACGAGTATAAACTATCAAAGATATCTCAAATCCAAACGAAGACTCCTTGATATGAGAATAAACTCTACAAATTCAAGAACTTCTCGATATGAGTATAAACAATCTACAAATTCAAGTACTCCTTGATATGAGTTTAAACTATCTCTATGTCCTAAGTCCAAAAAATATTGTGAGTTGATCATTGGATGAAAGAGTTCGAGACTAGTTCACTTTTCACATTCGCGAAACAAATGCACGTGAACAAGTCTCGAGGGGGCATTTGTAGACATGTAAATTTTGTTGGCGATTAAAGATTGCCAAATATCAAATTCTTGTAAATCAAGATTTATCTTGATTTATTATTATCTCTTTTGATAATTATCACAATTTGTGATTAAAGGGATAATATTAAATCTTGAAGGACCAATCAAATTAGAGTCCTCACCATATGAGATATCCAAGAACCCTCTCCTACAAATATAAATAGGGGTCATTCTCAAGGAATTAAATCACAATTCAAAGAGAAGAAATCCAAGCAAGAAGGCGGTGGAGGAAATTATCTCAAGGCAAGAAGAATATATTCAGAGATCCACGGTGTTCAAAGCGTTCATCGCGGAATCCACTTAAATCACGGCGTTTGATCCGGAATATGCTTTCAAGCACTCGCGTTAACGTTATTAAAGTCAAATCCATCTTGGAGGAAGATCAAAGAGTCAAATCCGCCAAGAAGTTTTCATATCCAAGTCAAATATCGTCAAATATATCACGCGTTTGATTCGGGATTAAGCCGCCAAGCCCTGATTAACGTTATTCAAAGTCAAGTTCAAGTTTGGAGAAGATCAAGTTGAAAAGTTCATCTCCAAAGTCTCAAATTCCAAATATTATATTTTTTGAAGAAAAGAATCGATGATTATTTAGAGATTGTAACCTTTTGATGTTTTGATTCATATATAAATTCAATTTGTCCTATTTTTCTTGTTTGTTTATTCGCAAACAATAAAAATTTGTGTTATTCTGATAACACTCGCAGGTTTTTTTAAAGTGTTACAAATTACCTATTGTCTATAGTGACATTTTATGGCCATTAGGTAACATTTTTTTAGTGTTACCTAATATCATTTATGTTGTAGTGATACGAAATAACTAAGATACAAAAGTCCTCCCATACGGAAACCCCAAATAAACTCCACGTCTCAAACAAGGAAAAAAGTAGGCTTTTTCAAAACGAAAAACCAAGTTAAAGAGATACAATGGCTCATAAACATCGATTAAAACTTAGTGGATTGTGATTCTTCGTTGAATGAGTTATTGGTTGCACTTCCAATTTCCAAACAAGGTTTGACGATTCTTTTTTATCTGCAAATCTACTAAAAACTCGATGAAAAACTCTAAATGAGGCTATAAAAACAAATATATTAATATCTTAATAGATTAAAAAAACAAATAAAAAAACAAAAAAATAATCCATATTTAAAAAAAAATAAAATTGAAGGACATTTAATAACGGTAAATTGGGCCCCGTCAATTGATTGAGAAAGACGGACACATATAGCCAGTTGGACAGCAAACTTTTAAAATCTGGGCCATGGGCCCATGGCTAAAGTACCAAACCCCGCTGGTTTTGGATCCTAACTCATGTTGGTACTTTCTCGGCGGTCCACTACTTTCTTCCGTTTTGGTGTTTCTATGGTAGCCAATACTCACTATGGACAAAACTCAATTGTTCCCACCCTTTCATTTTCTTTTCCTCTTTTGAATTTTTGAACTTGTCAAACTACATCTTTCATTTTCCTCACCTTGACTTGATGTGATTTTCATGTTTATGATGTTCCTTTCTTATTAAACTTATTTGTAGTATTTTTCCTTTATTTCACTCCAATAATAGTAAATAAAAGTAAGAGAATATTTAGATGAACTTATATAAGTTTCGCGAAAAGTCTTATAAAATGTTTCAAAAATTATAAAAATATATTTATTGAATTATTTGATACTTTCTTAATAAACAAAAACTTATAAACTTTCAAAATAAGATGTTAGAATGTTATAAGCTCCTATACAGGGTAAAGAGTATAACAAACTCCTTTAACTCCAATCATGTTAATAAAAAAATGTGATTACTAACACATTTTATTACAAGCTTCTTGTAGACTTTTAATCGGGTTGCAAATAATTGGTGCAGGATTTTAATCGTAAAAATGCCAACTTCACATATCATGGCAGCATGATTGGTGATATCCGCTCGTTGAGTTAAGTTTTCTCCTCGTGTTCCATCCGATTTATCCCTAGAACAACCAACAAAATGGCCCATCACTTAGCTAGTTTTGCATTTTCGAATTCTTGCAATGGTTTTTATTGTGGTTGTTTTTCTTCTGAATTTATGCACTTTGTGCCTGATGGGGAGTTTTCCCCTTAGTTATATATAATAGTTCCTACTTTGCTAAAAAGAAAAATTAAAAACTACAAGCTTCTTGGTCTTTTTTAATCCAAGCACTTTGAAATCTTAATTTGATAGTTTTTTTTTATAAGTTTCTGATTTTTTTTATAAGATTTATAAATTCGTATATATTAAACAAATTAGTAAAAAACACTAACTATTTACTTCTTGAAAAAAAGGAAAAATCACTAGAGGAAGACGATAATAAGAATTAGTGAATTACTCAAAGTTTCAAACCCACTACTTAAACTAATCTACCTAATATTTGAATAGGTCAATTCCAAGCTAGCAATTGAATAGTTTTACTGTATAATTCCAACAATTTAGCATATATTTAAGTAGAAATAGAAGACTTTAAGAAATTGAGCGGCGAACGGATCAAACGCAGAAAAATTAAAGTACGTTTGTTGTGCTTAGTATTTGTTTATTATTTATCAACATAATAATACAAAAAATGGAGCGTATTGAATTCGAATGTTGCTAATTGCTGGCATGCATTTTAGAAACATGTGTAGCATGTCTTCAAGTTAGTATGTCACACCATTTTGTTGTTTGCCTAATATTGAATTACAACTACTACCCGGGAGTTTAGGTAACGGCGGAGCTAACCAGGCTTAGTCCACTTTGGTCACCACAAAGAATCGGGATGGAGGTCGATGGTTTAAATCTCTGCTCCATCAAATTGCTCCCTATACATATGCGAAATTTGTAAAGATTTGGTAGAAACTTATACTTAATAAAGATCCGTGTGGGTTCGACTTGGGAGAGATCGTTATTAGTAGATTGAGGAGGCCGAACATAATTATTCTCTTTACCTGGGAGGATCTCGGTTGTGCGTTAGCGGACCGTCGAACACTGGTCAGTGCGTGCACATTCCGCGGTTTACTTTGGCGGCAACAATGAGGAGACAGAGTTGTTGTCCCGGGAATAGTCGGCGTAGCCTTCGTAAGGTGAGCTTATAAAAAAAAAAGGTAACGGCGAAGCCGAGAAAAATATTGGGTGAGTGGATACCGAGGTAGGTGGGCGGATAATTAATCGTAAAAAAGTTTATATAAATTATACCGAAATATCTTCTTTTTTTAAAAAATTCTTAGTATAATTTTCTTAAAAAACAAAGGGGAGGGGGGGGGGGGAGTTTGCCCCCCAATCTCCGCCCTAGAGTTTAGGGTAGTAGTATATATTTTTCTAAATTGAAAATAAATTTATTGATGATGGATTATGTTTGGCTATAAATAGGATAAATCCAAAATTTATGTCCATTGAATTATGGATCAACAACTAAATGAAGGTCCAATCAAATTAATTTGATATGGATTCACTATTATTTTACAGATTTATATACTATACATAAATTAAGCCCATAAAGACGCTAAGGTTAGCAAAAGACTCATTGATATGTTTATATATACATCATATCATCATTATTATATGTACGCAATTTACTACATATTAGCTTATCAAGTTATTTGGATTGATCTTACTTCAGTAGTTGCTCTAGAACTAACTTGAGTCGGAGGGTCTTCGTGATGTAGGGCCGCGACCCATTCAGAAACTGAAATCAAAAGGAATACTGCAATGGGAGTGATACCACGTCAGATAAATATTTTTTTAAAGGGGAAACAAACTTCCTTAATAACTTCATTAATACCATATCAGATAATTTGACAAAACTTGTGTTCCACTTTTTTCTAATTTAAGAAAAATATTGCTCCGACGCTAGCGATTTTCACCAAAATTTAATTCGAAATTATTTTAGAAACATAGCTGGCCCATCTTGTAACATGCCGCACACTGGGCAAATTTTACAATGGGCAAGTCAGTCCAAGCCCAATCCAATAAAGGCCACAATTAAGCGTCTAGGGTTTTGCTACATTTCTTTAAAATTCGATTATCGCGAAGGATCGAAACGAGGAGAAAAATGGCCCGGGCCCAATTGCTGTATATCAAAACGACAAAACGTTTTATACTTTATGAAGTTCAATTGCCTCAGTAACATTGTGTACGACAAAATTGCAATATTTGTCCTGTAATTATAAGACGGTAGTAAAAAGGTTATGTAAAAATCACATTTTGCAAAAAAATTCTGTAACTATAGCAAATTCTTGGTTTTGGTCCTGCAAAATGCATGGTTTGCAAAATAGTCCTATAACTATATGAAAATTTTAACTTTGGTACTAATTTCACCGAATTCCAGTCACGTGACCAACACATGTAGTTCCCAATTACAAGTGATATTAAGACCAAAATTGAGATTTTCATATAGTTACAGGACTATTTTGCAAAACGTGCATTTTGTAGGATCAAAATTGAGACGTT
Source organism: Rehmannia glutinosa (assembly GCA_016081115.2). Taxonomy (NCBI): domain Eukaryota; kingdom Viridiplantae; phylum Streptophyta; class Magnoliopsida; order Lamiales; family Orobanchaceae; genus Rehmannia; species Rehmannia glutinosa. Next base: position 95,508 of record JABTTQ020001250.1, on the reverse strand, counting down.
TACATAGTTACAGGACCTTTTTGCAAACCGCGATTTTTACAGGACGTTTTTGCTATCGCCCTATAGTTACAAGACTAATTTTGCAATTTTGCCCTTTTTGTACCGTATCTAGTAACCTTTTTTTGATTTCATACATGTTTATTGTAACAGTCATAGTGCATTGTCTTTATTTCCAGTTCACTAAGAGCTATGTGGTTCAAAAGATATAATTTATCAAAACATTTTGTTCTTAAAAAGTTATAATGAAATTAATAATCAATTAAAACAAATACACATGAAAGATGAGGGGAGTAATTTTCAATGAATTTGTCCGATGACTTTTATTTCCAATAAATAAGTTCGTCCAATATGTACAATTTTGTTCACAAAATTCATATAAAACATTGTTCCGAAGATTCAGATAAGGCATCACTAAACATTACGTGGCATAAGCGAGATCGATTCCCTTAATAACTTTTATTATCATGTTATGAATCGTTGCGATGTTCTAATTCCACGAATCATCTAAATGACAATATTATTTGAGAGATACATTTGTTTTTCCCCTTCTTTTTTATAGCAAGAGGCTTAGCCGGTTAGGTAGTGAGTGACGATTCTTTTACTGTTTTAAGCGCAACCAAACAAGCTCTGACTTTCAATTTCCACTCGTAATTATATTGTAAGCCAATCTTTGTCTCATTTCTCCAGCTGTGGCTTTCTGAGTTTCTTCCAACTCAGTAAAAACAGCAATTGCCACACACTTTGCTCACTCACTCACTCTGTCTAGGGTTAGAACTATTTCGATGGCTTCTTCCTCAAGAATGTCGTGCTTCCAGTGCCACCACTCCAGCTCCAACTTTGACCATTTCAGAAACGGGTGGCGCCTCCGTAGCGGCGAACACGCTCAGCTCTGTCCTCGCTGCGCGTCAGTAAAACAAACATTCACACACACAGTACATTTTCCTTTTTTTTTTTTTTTTCTTTCTGTTTCTAATTCCGTATCATTTTTAGAGAAATGCTTTGCCTCTTGCTGCTTGATGTTTATGTACGGGTACAAATTATTTGATCAAATTTGGTTACGCTCCCCCCCAATTTTAAATTTTGGGTTTATTCCGCTTTGCTGTAATTGTGAATTGTGAGTTTTTATTTTTTATTTTCCCATTTTAATTGTATTGAATTCTGGGAGGGGCGGTGGAGCGGATTGTGTTTACTTGCTTCTCAAGCAAACGACAAAAAGTGGAGTGTGTTTGTTGTTTCCTTGCATATCATGTCTAGATTTCATTTAAGAATGTTAATCAGTGGGAATTGGCTTAATGAATAATTATTGCACTGAAGGATTATTTGGAAACCGCACACTGGTGTAGGAAAATAACATGGCCAGACATAAAAGAATAAAATGACCAAGGATCACCTTGCCCTGAAATATCAGCTATCAGGTGATCCATCTTGTGAACAGAGTTGCCTTTCTTGTCAAGTGTATATTTTTCAGGATTGTTGTTCATTTGTATTAGTCTTGTTCAGATGATGTGATTTTTGGACCAATCACAAGCAAGTCCAGAAGGTGACTTAAATTGTTTGTGGACATATTGCCCTTGTCACAATTTTTCTATCATTAAGATTATCAATTTAGAAATTAGATTTTTCTATCATCAGTTAATTGGTCGGTTTCATGGATCTTGTTTTGGCCATATAGGATACTTAGGATTTTCTTGAGGTTTGGTTTGGCAGTTAAATACGAGGAGAGATGCTTGTATGAAACATCAATACCCATAAGTTTGTACATTTTGTGTACACTAAAAAAAGGAAATTTGGTGAGGGCCCCGGCTTAATTGAGTGGAAGGGAGAAACAACGGTAGGAGATAGGAGAGGTGGATCTAATGCTTCAACAGGAGTCAAAGTTGAAAGAGAAAGAGAAAAAATTTGGGTTTCAATCCTAACTATCCCAGTTGTCAGAACGAGCTTCAGAAGGTGCAAATAATAATCCATTTTGAGGGTATATGTTGTAGTGCTGTGTAGGGAAATATAAGTTACAAGATCAACTGGACCCTAGTATGTAAACATGATACCTTTGTAATGATCTCTTACTGGTGATTTGCTGCCCTAACTCGTGTTTCTTGCAATATTTCTCAGGCAGTTTTCAAATCCCTGATGGATATATTTTGTCTTAAACATGATGTGTTTCCAAAACGTATCCTACTTAATTTATTAATTTCATTTATGTAGTTCTGTATATGAGGAAGGGAGATTTTGTGAGACCTTCCATTCGGACGATGATGGTTGGAGAGATTGTGAATCTTGTGGGAAGGTCAGTGCATAACATTGTTGATCTTACCAATATATATGTGAATTATTTTATTTTCTATTTAATATAAAAGAGTTTAATGCTTTACTATTTCTGTTGCAGTTGGTCCATTGTGGATGTATTGTATCTTTCAGTAATCATTTGCTCTTAGATTTTGGCGGGATAATCTGCATGGAGTGCTCAAGGTTGAATTTTCTATTGGTAGGAGAAATGGATAAGGATATTAACTTTATTTCCTTCCTTTATGCATGAGTGCTTCTTAATTATACTTTTTGATTACTAAGAATCCAATTTACTTCCTTGAGTTTTAGAGCTAATCCGAACTACCTTGCCGAAGTTTAAAAAATCCCACAATCTCCCTGAATGTTAATGGTACTAGTAAAGTCTCTTTCTCCCTTTCTAAAAAATTATAATAATTTACATTGGTTACATGATGTTTTACTGCACAATCATAAATCTGTTGTGATATTAATTAATGTATACACCACAAACACCGATAAGAGCAACGTTTAACGTCATTTCTACTCCTTTTTATTTAAGGATTGGACTGAAGATTAAATTGTGTAATTAAAGATTGGATTAGTTTAGATCTTCTGTCATGAAATTTTGAATGATTTGTTGTTTATAGTCTTTTCAAGAATATTTTTTCTTATGTATAATCTGGAAAAGGAAGAGAAAATTCAATTTTTGAAAAGCCTTCCCTCTTCCGGAGAAAAGGAAGGAGAAGGATCTTCTTCTGAAGATTCCTAACATTCACTTGTGAAAACCTATTAGTTCAGGTTTTTTTGTTCCCAAGTTCATTGTATTTGATGATATAATCAAGTTCCAAAAGAAATGTTTTCTTGACTCCGAATTCTATCAAATAGCTCCCCAGATTAAGAAAGGGACCAAATCCTTTTTATTATTTAATTGAAAATTAATTTAAACCAAACTTCATGTTAATTTGTGTTTAAATGTTATTGAACTACCATTTCATTATTGTCTATGATTTGAAAATGAGTTTTAGAATTCATACAGGGCTTTGATTTCCTTGAAACTTGTATTTACAGTCTTCTCTAACACCGTTAAATTTCAGGGAGGATTTTGGATTAAAACTCTGGAAGGTAGTTAGGATTAGTCCTGTAATTTAGGGAGGTAAGTGGAACTCTCCAGTCTCCCTTCTTTATTCGGTTATCTGTTGTACAGACGTACAGTCTTAATGCAAAGTTACTCGAGGCAACTATGTTCATTTATTAATCCCTTTTTTTACCATAAGGACTCCATAAGTTAATTAGTACTAATTCTCAGCCACTCAGTTTATCAATAGTTTTATGGCGTAAAGATAAACGGAAATATTTGAAAATATATCACTAGTCTTCTGGAGCATTTTCATTCTTGTCCTTATGTTTTACTGTTAACTTATAACTGCAGGCACGAAAACGGTGTCTGTCTCTCGATCCTGACACAAGAACTAGAAAACCTTATCAGGAATCACCTGGACAAGGCCCAATAGAAGCCCAGTTCTGGCCTCGAGTGACTGATTTGGAACTGCAACAAGTCTCTAGAAAGTATCCTCATTTTTTCAACTTCATTGTCTCAATATTTTGGGAATAGAAGCTCTAACAAGATCCATTTTTTATGAATCGCTAACCTATACTGTGAACTTCTGAGAATTTGTCGAGTTAACTGCTATGTAAATGCTCATGTTGTTTATACTGAAAATGATCCTTGACTACATTTTAGCCCTAAAGCTACTGTAACTCCTCTTTTTGAAAAGATATTGTCTGCTAGTGACGCTGATCTCAAATTAGCACGCCTAATTATACCGAAAAGATGTGCAGAGGTAACAGAATTCCCTGCTTTAAGCTATTTACCATTTCAATATTGACATTGTTGGCATATTACTATTTTGGGTTAATATAAACCTACCCTTCAGGTTTACTCTAGTTACAAAAAAAAAACTCGGTTATTGTTTAAAACTACAAATATCCCATTGACATTGGTGTCTGTTTTACAAATTGCACCTATTCAGGGGGTATTGTAAAGTAAAACAAGCTTCTAGGGTGTGTTTGTAATGCCTCAAGGGGGAATTTCTAATTTTGAAAGGAAACTAGATTCTTTCATAATTAGAAAAAAATTCAGAGGTGAATTATGTAATTTACTCTATTTTTTGTCATTAAATTTTTAAGTATCTATAAAACTCGATTTCAAACAGGTGTTTTTCCCTGATATTTCTGGCTTCCATGGCTTGCGCATCAAAATACAAGATACAGAAGGCTATGAATGGGAATTCCACTACCGATATTGGCTCAATGGTGGAAGTAGGATTTATGTTCTGGAAGGGCTCAGAGATTATATGGTCTCAAAGAAATGGCAGCCAGGTGATACAGGTAATTAACGTGATCCATTTGTCAAAGAGAGTAAGAGTTATAATTTCAGCATATCCTTATTTGGCTACAGATTTCGATACTGGAACTTGTAAATAAAGTTCCATAGTTTTACTATGCTTTTAAAATATTTAACTTACAAGTTTGCTGAGCACAGTTTGATGAACTGCTTATTCAGCTTTCGACAGGCCAGTCCCTATTAAGTTATACATTGTTTTTCTAATCTACAAATGTGTATGTTTTTTTTTCCGCCAGTTACGTTTTTACCGAGTGGAACCAGGGGAAAAGTGGTAATGGGATTAAGAAAGACTTCTGCTGGCTCGTAGCTTCCAAGGTATGACAAATCTAATTGGTTTTGGTTCAATACCGTGCATATGTTTCAAGTATTAGAGGCATTTTTGTTTTTCTTAACAACTTTTTTGTTGTGAAGTAACGCATGACTCTATGCTTTCCTTTTCACCAGAATCTAGCACGAAGGGAAAAATGAGAAAAGGGATTATTACAAAAACTACCTCCGAGGTTTGGGGTGATTACAAAAGCACCCATAGATTTTTGAAAATTACAAAAATCCCCTTGAGGTTTAATTATGTATTACACTTTGCCTCATTCATAAGCAAAAGCATTTTAAACACCTCCTTTACAATTACGTGTGTAAAGTTATTACAATTACCCCTATATTTAAGACAAAATCAAACCTCAAGCGTATTTTTTTTCTCAGTAATTTTGAAACTTATCTGGATTTTTTTAATTACCCCAAATCCAAGGGGTAGTTTTTGTAATTATCCGAATGAGAAAAGAAGGAAGATCACAATTGCAGCTGGACAATGTGAATATGTGGTTCTGTACATACTCTATTGTCATATTTGTTTGGATTTTTGGCGTGGCTAAAAATTTTGTGTGACTTTTGTATTTTTTTTTCCTTCTAAATTGTAGAAGCTTTCTTTTAAGCCATAGTTTTTACAGAGTTCAGTTGTAAATGTCTCTTGAATCGACTCTCTCTTTGTATTGGCCTGTGGCAGGCGGGTCTATTGTAAATTAATGTTGTATATTAGTGATATATTATTATCTGAGTAAAATTTTCTTGATTAATTTTTCAACAACTCTCTAATATTGGTTTTTAATAAAAGTTGAGTTTGTGATCATTAGGCATACACCTGTTAAAAATATAAGCAGCTTTTTGGGGACATTCTTGCTAGTTCCTGAATAAATATGAACTCGCCAATATGTTATTTGGATGTAAAACAAATTGAATCAGCAAGACCATGTTAATCCAAATGGCTACGATAATCTAGAGGGGGTGAATAGATTATGCCGATTTTTCGCAAATCACCCTCTTTTTTCGAATCAACAAGTAAATGACAAGAATGTAAATGCGGAAATTAAACAAAGACTCGTTGATTTAAAGAGGTTCAACCCACCTGGCCTAATCCTCTACCACCCCAAGATCTCCTGGGATGGATTTCAAAAAGAAAAAAGATTTTATTAATTACCACAATTAATACAACACTTTGAGGATCACCACAATCCTCTTACAACACCTTCAAGGAGATTACCACAATCTTCCTTCACCACCTTTGAAGAGTACCACACTCTTCAAACACCTATCACCTAGATCACCCAAGTGTATTCTTACCACAAGAATACTCACAAGGATGTCTTGTGTTGAATGATGGACAAAATTCAAGATTACAACTCTATGAAACCAATACAAAGATTGAGTGCAAGTGTAATCAAGAATCAAAAGCCTAGACCTCAAAGATGTGCAAGTGAAAGTCTTAGGCTATTACAACAAGAATGTAAAAATGAAAGCTTGAACAATTTGCGATTTCTTGTTGTGTGTTTTGCTTGTATATGTTGTATCTTGTGTCTTCAATTCATCCTCTATTTATAGGGAAGTCTTCACCAACATAGGCTCCTCTATCTTCACTTTTGTCTACAAAAGAAGATCACAAGATGTAGAAATATTGTACAAAAATCAAAAGTAAATCTTCTTTGTTAAAAATTTCAAACAAAGATAACTTTGTTGTCACAAAATAGCATAGAGGCGACCGGTTGCCCTGTTGAAGATTTCGACCGTTTGAAAAAATTAGTGCGATCCAGGTACAGGTCGTCAGGGGGGTCGACCGGTCGACGGGGTGCGACCGGTCGCCCTAGGGTGCGACCGGTCGGCCTCACCCTTGACCGGTCCCCCTCTTCGATTTTCTTGACCCAGTGAGTTCTGTTTCAATTTTGAGTTCTTCAGGTACCGGTCGACGTATAGGGCGACCGGTCGACCTCCAATATTAAATGTTGTCCGATTTTTATCAAAAATAAACTTCAAGAAATACTCCAAAAAATTAGTAAAAACATTTTAAATCACTTGGGAGTATTTTGACAACATTTATAAACATAGTTTTGGTGTAAAAACCAATTTAAACAAAACCATCAAAAGTGTTGTCCATTTTTATCAAAAAATAAATTCTAAGAAATACTCCAAAAATTAGCAAAAACATTTTAAATCATTTAGGAGTATTTGGACAACATTTATTAACATTGTTTTGGTATAAAAACTCATTTAAACATAATCATCAAAATCTTGATAAAAACATTTATCTAACAGACCAAGCCACTGTACACACTCTTTTTGATGCCTCAAATTCTTGTTGGAATGAAGATCTTGTTCGCTCCACCTTTACCCGGAGGAATCGTCTATTATTCTTTCCATCCAGATTGGTGACACTGAGTCGGGTGATTTGTGGTGTTGGCATCATAAACGAAATGGAAAATTTATGGTAAAATCAGGTTACCACATGGCTACTTCGTGCGCAACTATCTGCCCGAGCATCCTCGCCAACGTTCCGACTAGCTCATCCCCCAATCCGATATGGCGTAAACTCTGGATGCTCGATATTCCTCCTCGTTTTAAGTTATTTGCTTGGCGATGCTGTTCAGAGGTCATCGCGACCTCGGATAATCTTTCCCGTAGAAATATTTTGATTTCGGAGAGTTGTTCATTTTGTTCCACCAATTTCTGTGGTGCAAATCATTCATTCTTCTTTTGTCATCTAGCCATGGAGGTGTGGAAGTATTTGGGTTTGTCAGAGATTATCTTTCGTTTCAAGCAACCAATTTTCTCTCTGTGGTATCAAGATGTGGTCGAAAATTCGCCGTCTGAAGTCGAAAATATTTTTATTATCGCTACCAACTTACTGTGGTTTCATCTGAATAAGCGGAAATTTGAGAATGCTCGTTCGGACCTATCTCGATTGTGGCAGCAACACATTCTATCTTACGGGAGTTAAATAATGCTGATCTTTTGCCTCATCTGAACTCACCCATTTTCCCAATTCCCCCAACCACCATTCTCCTCGTATTTATTTCGATGGGGCTATCTCGCATTCCACCTCTACTACTGGCATTGGGGTAGTTTTATTTGACGCGCATGGTCAGTTTTTAAAAGGAGTCTCGAAGAAATTTAGTGGTATCACCGCCCTGGATGTAGCCGAATTTCTTGCTCTAAAAGAGGCATTTTTTTGGCTTCTTCTTATCCTTTGGACGATTTGGCTATTTTTGGAGACGCCGGTGAAGTTATTCTTGCTTTATCTGATGAGAAGTGTTGTCCTTCTTCATGTTTTGCTGTTCTCCAAGATATCTTACGCCTTCGATCGTCAGTTAACATTAGTGGCCCTTTCTAGTTTGCCGTTCTTTAAATTTTGTTGCTCACTATTTAGCTAAATTTGCAAAAACTATGTCCACTGATGTCTTTATTTGAGATTCCCCCCAACTTGCATGCCAATCGTTCTTTGGACGATTTTCAGCGCTCTAAATGAAATATTTTCTTTTCCCTTTCCAAAAAAAAAAAAAGATCAAATCTAGATTAACTGAATTCGTGTTCCCTGAACACCAATTGAGTTCTTTAAATATCAATTGAATTCAAGTAATTTAAACTTTTATATATATTGAATGAATTGAGTTTGAAACAAATTTTAAACAACTTTTTTATTTAAGTTTGATTTGTTATGGTTAACAAATTAAATTGCAATGAGATTTAAAATTAATTATCTTTCATTTTCATCAAATGAAAAATTACTTGATAGTGAATAGTGAATATAAAGATGAAACATTACATATCTGTGTCTGAGTTTGGTTCTTACCTAATTCTCTTCCATCCCAAAATTTGTACTTAAAAACGAATGAAGATGTATATTACGAGTAATAACTTTCAGTATTTAACTATCGAAAATTAGTAGTCATATATACTGAATGGTTTTTTATTTCTTTTTGAAAAAGGGGATATTGTCTTCTTAATTTTGAAGGCAGTTGGGTAGAAGTTATAATTTAGAAATACTAATTAGGGTAATGGAATTCTACCTAATTAGGGTAATGGAATTCTATCCAATTGGGCATCCAAGTATATTGTGATTTTAACATGTCTCTTATCGAACTTCGGATTTTTAAAATGGAACACATATCAAAATCACGCGGAATGAACATCTAATTAAACTAGTAATTAGTAGGAATAGCAATGGGGCGGGTCGGCCAGACCCGACACCCGCTCCGTGCCTAGAACGGGCGGGGCGGGGTGACTTTTTTGCCCGTTTTAAATTAAATTAAAAATGAAAAAAACATTGAAAAAAATATACATTTATAAAATATTATTTACCAAATTTATTATTATCAATTTATAAATATTAAATAAATTATAAGAATACATAAAAATTATATCATAATATATATTATATCATAATATATATTATATATGTAAAATATATATTAAAATATATTTTTAAACTAAAAATTCTAGGCGGGGCGGAAGTGAGACCCAAATCCCGCCCCGCCCCAGGTCACGGGACGGGACGACCCAAATGAGGCAGGCCGGGTCGGGTCAAAAGTGCTATCCCTGGTAATTAGATACATAAGATATATAAAGCTTTAATCAAATTATAAAAAAAAGAAAAAAAAAAATGAAAATATCTAAAACTTGGATTAACGTCTTACTGCGAGTGTGTGTTTACGTTTCGTGCATTCTTTGGTAGTTTGATTTTGACTAATAAAAACAAAAAATAAGAAGAAAATAAACATGAAAATATCTAAAACCTTCTTCGTCTTCTCCTCTTCTTCTTTATTCTGCATTGTTCTTCGCTCGCTCTCATTCTTGTCTGCATAAAACACACGATTCCAAATGAAATTGGCTTTAATAAACAGTTGCGGCAGCAACTTCAGCTGCTGTCGTCCGATTCCTGTTTCGAGTTTTAAACGTATACCCACTAAATTCCATGGTGAGTTTTTATCCAGCACAAATTCACCGTCTTTTCAGATGTTTGCCTCATTTCTGAAACCATTATTGGATATTAACATTTTTTTTTTACTTTGATAGGTTCTCATGATAAGGAGCCGATAACTATTCTCAAGCGTGACCCTGCCAATGGTGAAAATATTAATAGTATATCACTGTCCAAGTCTAGCAAAATTGATCTTACTGGTGCAATCACAAATTATTTCGCAGGTATTGCATATTTTTTTTCTTATACTCATGTTTTCTTTTCACCATTTGATGGAAAAAGTTAATCTGGATTTGCTATACTTGAATTATATCGTTCTGTTGTTATTGACTTGTTTAGTTAGGATATGGCCTCCATTTCTTTCTTTTGTTAATGATATCATCTACGATAATTACTGGAAGAAATTATATTGTTCTTTTGGTTTGTTAAATACTCGGAATTTGTAATTTTGTTTAAAGTTTTGCTTATATTCGACTGTTAAGTAATGTTGGTTTTGTGATGTTCAGCTGCGGCTTTGGTTGCAACACCGGTAGCAAATGCTCTAACTATGGAGACTATCACGGTGAGAAATTATTGATCCAGATAACTATATTGATCCAGTACTTCTGATTGCTTATACCCGTTTTCTTTTGTGCTCAGGAAATACCAGGTTCTTTGCATACTCTTGCTGAGGGGAGCAATGGAGAATGGCTTGCTGGCCTCCTATATTCTGCTGGTCAACAAGCTAACGTAGCTGTGCAGGATCAGTTGTCAGCCCTCAGTTTTACTAGGTTCATATATACTCAAAATAGATTTCGCTTTGAGTAAGGTTTATCGTTGATGTTGTAAAATGTTAATGTCCTGTAGCTTTTACATATATTTCGGTGCAGTTTGGCAGTCATTTTTGGTGCTGGGCTTGTAACTAGCCTTTCACCATGTACACTGAGTGTTTTACCCCTTACCCTTGGTTACATAGGTAAAAACTTGGCCTCAACGATTCTCATCTCTGTTACAACAGTCTTACTGATTTCTTACTTCCTTGATTTTTTGGTTTATTTAGGGGCATTTGGCTCTGGGAAAAGCAGAACAGAGGTAAATGACTTTTTGAACAGATATAGGCACTGCCGTCTTTGTCTTCCAGAATTTTTTTTTCTTGTATTCAATTGGAGACCCTGGGACTATAATCAGAAGATATGCTTAAATTAATAATGGCCTGTTTGCCGACAACGCCATGGAGAAATGGTTAGAGAGTTGTTAACTGAATCCATTTGGATGTTGGGGGGAAAAAACATTATCTAGTGTTAAAATCTGTCGCAGTGCATTTACATGAAACTTCTTTCATTTTTATAAACATAGCTCAAAATATTCTGTAAAATTGATCTTGACTATAGTAGTTATAGCAGTGTTGATAGCGACATTTCTTGTGTTTACTGAGTTTTAAAATGGACAGGTTGTTGGGAATTCGATTTCGTTTGCAATGGGATTGGCAACTACATTGGCCCTACTTGGTGTAGGAGCCTCATTTGCTGGAAAGGCATATGGCCAAATAGGACAGGGGCTACCAGTGGCTGCTTCTTTTTTAGCTGTTGTCATGGGCTTAAATCTCTTGGAGGTAATAAATACTATTATTGGTGCTGCCTCTCTTAAATGATAAATAATTCGTTATGGTGGTGGTGGTGATTCTGGGTTCTTATCGTTTTGATAATACCTATATGTTCAGCACTCAATTTAACCAGGAAATTATTCAGACATTTTCACTTAATCACATAGAATGCATGCCTTTATATGCTGAATGTCCTTGTAGTGCTAGTTTAATAGTAGTAGTTGTAACAAACATAAAATCAACGAGGTAGTCATGGATTTTCTTATACATAACATTGTGTTCTCATGTTGGTGGGTGATGCAGGTGGTTGAATTACAACTTCCCTCATTTTTCGACAACTTTGATCCGCGTGCAGCTGCTGCTAATTTTCCTTCAAGTAATAAGCTCTTTAATCCAACAGCCATTAATTCAGAAGACACGTCTTAGCTGGTTCACTTCTGCCTTTGATTTAATGTTTATATTACTTTTCAGGTGTCCAAGCATATTTGGCTGGACTTACATTTGCATTAGCTGCATCACCTTGCAGTACTCCAGTGCTTGCTACCTTGCTTGGATATGTTGCTTCGACAAGGGTACTTATCATATCTCCTTTTATCATCTTAGACTTGAAAGTAATTTGCAAATTGACGATGTAAAGAAAATGGTGTGTTTGATATTGAATTACAGGATCCATTAGTAGGGGGCAGCCTTCTGTTGACATACACAACTGGCTATGTTGCTCCTCTTCTTCTTGCTGCTTCCTTTGCTGGAGCACTGCAGGTATGAATAGATGACCAGAAGGTGCATGTTTTTACCACGAGTGCTTTGTTTAAACGTGTACTATTATATCTGTGATTTTCTATTGAAAAGGACTTGAACAGTTAAGATTTCACAATCCACCCCTAATTTGTGAACTTGCAAGTGTTCTGCCCACCCTAAAGGGCTTTTCAAGAAGCTGATGTAGTTTGCTACTCTATTATCCTTTCTTTTACTATACCGATTTTTAAGTTTTTACCAATTCTAATGCCTGGGTATCTGCAGAGCTTGCTTTCATTCCGCAAATTCTCAGCATGGATCAATCCAGTGAGGTATTACTTTTTACAAACACGTTCACAATTTTGGCCTTCTGTCCAGTGGGTTTCCATTGGTCGGTTAATGACCACCCTGAGCCATTATAGTTACTAAAAAGTGTCGAAAAAGGCTATACACACACTGCCCACCTGCCTGTTTTCTGTCAATGCCTGAGGCAGTTTTTTGTGCTTCTAATAATGAAAATTGATTTCCTTTCAGTGGTGCCCTCCTACTCGGTGGTGGTGTGTATACCCTGTTGGATAGGCTTTTCCCCGTTACAATGGCAATGTGAACCACTCACTAAACGGTACTAAATTTGATACAAACCAAAAACATGGGACGTGTGTGAGGATTTAACCTGTATTTCATCCTTTCTTAGAGGTTGGTGGCACTCAGGTAAGACGCTCGGGATTCTTGAACTATGTTTTAACGGTGCGAAGGTGAAAATGTCCTAGTGACTGAATGTACAAAATGTTACAACATTGAAAACGCAATTGCCTCCTTAAGGCTTGGGAACTATGAGGTTGCTTGTCATGGTTTCAGATTGTAGGTTTCCATTTGGACAACTGGGCCATGCTGTGTGTATACATACACTAATTATGAGTTTGGTTTTGTAAATTTTTCAAAATTCTTCTTTAAAATGCACAGGATGTATGGGTTGGTTGGTACTTTTTTTTTTTTGAAACAAGGTTGGTTGGTACTTGGTTGAATAAAAAATTCTCAATCATTCCAGTTTTTATTGTGAAAATTGGTATAGTATAAAATCTGAGGCCGCGATTGGATGTCAACGAGAATCCATTTTCGTTCCGCTGGATAATTTTTTTTGACCAAACATGTGATTGTTTATGAAAATTTTCAGAAAATATACTATTCTCTCACTTTCACTTTTTTCTCATTTTTTCTCTTATCAATCACATCTACACATTTTTTTTAAAAAAAACTAATCATTATTACACATTCTCCCATAAATTTCACTATTCACCTACTCAAACATTTCTAACTACCAATCACATTCAATCATTATTTTACTATTTTTAAATCAAATCAACTCACATCATTACATTTTCATCTCACATTCAATCACTCTCAAAATTCAACTTTTTTCCAAATTTTTTTCACTACTATTCTCTAAAAAATGAAAATTTTCAAAATGAAAGTATATCCAATCGCGCCCTTTCCAGAGAACCCTTTTGGCCCTCTGCGACAATCTGAATTACAAACAATTTTATATTTATTTTTAAGTTATAAATTACATCTACAGAGAAAGTATTGTACAACAAAAATAAATTTCAGGATTATTTACAACAAAGATATAATTAGAATATTTAATGAAGTTAACATTTGCAAATAATTGTTATAATTTACCTGGAACAAATAATCGGTAAACTGATAGGAAAATTTCAATCGTTGGTAGAGATGATATTTAGAAGGGATGACAGGATAGAAGAACTGCGGGGCGACAGCTCAAACCTTGGGGCAGGTTCAGGTTATTAGTTTTGGAGATTACTCAAAATAAGATTTTTCATTACGAAGAACATTAATCAATACGAATTGCTTATTTGTCCAGTTTTTCTTTAATTCAATCGTGAAATCATGAAATACACGGAAATAGATCCTCTACATTTAGTTTGTGTGAATTTCCTGTGGAGTAGGATAAAGAGAGAGAGAAATGCATATACATACACCTATTATACACACAAGAAATTTACAAAATGGAAATGTAGAGGGCGGGTCCAAAATACACAGTGCGATTGGATATACTTTCATTTTGAAAATTTTCATTTTGCTAGAGAATAGTAGTGAAAAAGTTTTGGGAGAAAAAAAGATGAATTTTGAGAGTGTGGTTGGATGTGAGATGAAAAAGTAATGATGAAAGTTGATTTGATGTGAAAAAAGTAAAATAATGATTGAATGTGATTGATAGTTAGAAATGTGTGAGTGAATGAATAGTGAAATTTGTGGGATAATGTGTAATAATAATTAGTTTTTGTGAAAAAATGTGTAGATATGATTGGTGAAAGAAAAAGTGAGAAAAAGTAAAAGTGAGATAATAGTATATTTTCTGAAAATTTTCATAAACAATCGCATGTTTGGTTAAAAAAATTCTCCAGCCGAACAAAAATGCATTCTCTCTCACATCCAATCGCAGCCACTCCTTCAAGTCGGACCCATTTACGATTTTCCCATACCAAAAAAGCCAATCAAAGAAGAACAATATACAAATAACTTCCCCTCTTTATGATCAAAATTCATCAAACGGTAAAAAAGTACAGACTCGTGTTGTGCCGATAAAAAATATTTCACACTTTTAACCAATTTATTACACGGACAAACCTACAACGCTAAAACGCTCATAGAGCTCTACTACAATCAATAATAGTTTACAACCCCAAATACAGGAGAAAAGAACTCCAGTAGCTACTTTTTTCTGTTAACTACTCATGCAATGCACCATGGCAGATCCAAAAGCCATTTCCACTCAATGTTTCGAGAAAAACCCTTGTGTCAAAGAGGAAAAGTCGTAATCTTTACCTGTTTGAGAAGAACCAGATGAAAGTGAGGATGTATTCTGTTTGCTGGGTACAGAGGGCATAATGCCATTGCTAGAACCATTAGCTCCCACTGCAAATGTGCTGCAACACGATTGCAAATATGTGATTTTGAAGTCAAATAACTTCACAAAATCTTTTCAAATGGCCAAAAATATGATAATCAGTATATTTTCGTTTTCATGGCAGAGCGGGAATTTAACAGAGAACCTTCAAGTCTTTACATGTATCTAACTAAGTACGGACAATGGTAAAGGTCGTGGAACACATATATCCAGAAAACCAAAAACACTTTCTGATGATATTTGCGCAAAAACTATGAATTGAAAAATCAAACATTAAAAGTCTCCATCAAAAGCTCAAAATTTGCAGGTGATCTGAAAATGATGCAAGAGGCCATATGTTAGATCTCTAATATTAGCGGCAGCACAAACAGTATCTCCAAACAGTTTGTGATGGAGTTCCTTGATATTCCTTCATACTATAATCTATGGTACTATTTAATGATCAAACAACAGAGTTGGAAAGCGATTACAGCAGTGTAGGTCCTTTTATATTGAATCACATTGCACGTTGCTTTGTCTGTCTACAATATAGTATCATCTGATACACAAAAGTGTAAAAGGAAATTGGAATGTCCAAAGTCCCCAATTTGTCCCTTCAAAAACATAAAAGAGGCAGCTAAGTTATTAAATATCCACAAGAAGCAGCAGCAAAATTTTCATGACGTTATCTTAAGCCTACATGAGACATGAGTGGGAAGAGATGAACTTTATATTTATTTTCATAAAAGAAAAGGATAAACACATCTTGCAAAGTTTGTCTTCCAAAATGAGTATTAAATATTCAATTTAGTCCATCCACAATCAATTCCCCAGCCAAAATTTGGATCAACATAAGTACAACACATCTGCCACATAAAATGCTGACATGCACATACCTAGACATTGGGAGAGCAGAAGAGTTTCCAACTTGATGAGTTGTTCCCATATTTCCCATCTGTCATCCGAGCAGACAAAAAAGAATGTGAGTACATCAATACTCTGAAACTTTTAATGACAGCATTAGAGATCACTTTCTTCTACCTGCATGTATTTCTCTAATTCGTTCTTCCCAGGTGCTGGCATCATCATTCCAGGGATCTGGTAACCAACATTTGGCCAACTTTGGTTGGGCAAATTGATGCCGTTAACTCCTAGTTGTGCGTTACCAGGAACTTTTGATGTTCCCCAGAAGCACTGGCTGCAGCAGCAGCCATTAGAAGGGATTGTTGTTGAGCTAGCATAGCAAGTTGTTGTTGGTGAGCAGCAAATGGTGAAACAATATTGGACTGCAATATGACAACATAAGATTGATGGATTACTTTTTGGGCAGTACTTGAAGCAGCAATAATAGTGCAATAAAAATGAAAATCTACTTGTGCGCTCAGATTTGTATGAAAATTGACTGTCCCAACCTTTGCAGATACAAGAAAATGTAGACCTTTCTATACTTGGTTAGTAACTATTGTCCCCTTTTTTGGTTCACTAAAACCATTAGTTGTCTTTTTTTGGGGGGTGGGGTATATGTGTGTGTGTGTGTGTGATATTTCTCAGGCACCAAACATACCTTCTCAAATAGAGACATAATATCATTTTTGACATCTTTTTGAGGTTTTCCTGACATGGAACTAGGTTCAATTGACGGTGAATCCTTAAATAGATCTTCAATTCCAGATGCGGACTGCGATTTGTTTTCATCAGGTTTTGCTGGGTTAGTCTTTTCTGTTGATGATGATGCGTCAGCAGCTGCAACTAGTCAAATGTTACTTCAGAAGAAATATGCATATCCAGCAAAAGAGCAAATTCAAAAAATTTATGAAATCTTAGTCTTGAACCCCTCCTCCATGAAAGGTGAACACACACACACACACACACACACCACAACCCAACCCCAGAAAATTGGACGAGGACCACGTAAACGTAAACGTACACTGAAATCCTGCCCATGTGTTATCATCACCAGATGCTCCAGTGGCATTTTCACCAGAACCATCCATAGAAAGCATACTGAAAAGATCAGTAGCAAAATCAACTTTAGGGGGAGATGTTGTGGCTTGAACCTGCTTCAAAGGTTCAGCAGGTGCAGCTGGCTCCGTTTATCAGTAACTGGAGTTGGAGCTACCTGTTATCAGACAGACAAAATAAGGCCCACATATTTGACTTCACCATATTAGCAGATAGAGAAATACAACAAAGATAGATAACAAACATTCTGTATAAGATATATTTAAAAATCACATACAACGCGATACCGACTTTAGAACTCAAAAAGTGTAGGGAGACTTTCATTCCATGACTATATATGTCTGATAACAGACCACTAGTTGTTTTGCAGAATAACAATGAAGACCTGAAAAGCTTATTGTTACTTTTCCACACCTCATATATTGTATACATTCACGGCAAGATACATTGATCTAAGCCTCCAATCTAAAACACTTTTGCCTAATGACCTCTATTCACAAATTCCTCTTGACAAAAAATTTCAAAATTTTTTGCCTGGAAAATATTAAACGGAAGTGGATAATAATGTCATTACATGTACTGATCTTTTTACCAGCATCACATAGACAAGACAACTGACAAGCAATCATAAAGCACATTATATACATATATAAAATCAACGCAACATACTTGTTCTGGTCCTTTAGGAGGCATTGGCACACTAAGTCTGGCAGCAGGAATGTTTTCTTTTGGACTAGATACTGGAACATTCTTCTTCTCATCAGAAAAGTTCCCAGAATTGCTGACATGTCCATGTCCACTTCTATCACTTGGTCTTTGCCACTGGACAGAAGCTTTTTCTTCGATTCTCCTGGCAGGTGACTTTGTTTTCCCATCTTTGGGTATCCATCTCTTATCATCATACCTTAGTTGAGTAGAGGCAAGATAAGTCCACACATTAGTTTGTAGAAACAGACATATCAAATACCCATGCATGACAGAAGTCCTTGAGAAAAAGAAGCCCATACTTTGCACGAATGAAATTCTCAATCCCAACTCTATCATAATTTGGCGGAAGCTCTGCCTCCCAGTAACTGTTTGCCTTCTCATTTCCCATGGCTACGTTTACAAAAAAGAAAAAGAAAAATTAAATTTATAGAATCTTTCTGGAATGTCAAATTATTATTAAACTAATAGATTCAGACATGTGAATTTCTTACATTGAATAAACGCGACCTGTTCAGGAAGCCATGTGTCAAGCGTAGCAGATCTGACCTATAAAAGGATAAAATGTTTCTAAGTTATCAAAATCACAATTTGCAATCAATTAGCGGCTATGCATTTTAGCAAGAAACAGAAGAGAAAATTTATTGATTGAGAAATTAAGTGATTCTTTGCCACCACTTCTAAGATTGAGAAAAGATACAGAAATATTAATCAGAAAAGTAATAACAGGTAACCAAAGTCCATTAAACTGTAATTGCCGAAAAGGGAGTGCACGAGGAAGGATAAATGAAGTTATTAAAGGAAAAAGTTGAAATAATTAACCTCCTAGATAAAACAAGGCTGCATTTAGAGAATTGAAAATAAGAATAAACTAACGATTCATAACTGTTATCAACCGACAAACCATTTCAGCTAATTATGCAAAGCATGTCTCTACTAACTAATAAAATCCTTCGCCAAGTTGGAACAACATCTTATGTAGAAAAGGCGATGTCCATCAACAGTCCCCATTGCAGAGGAAGTAAAATGTGCCTACACACAGTCTTTAGTTTTATCTCCAGATACATGCATACTTAACATTTACCAAAGTCCTTTTATACAGCAGATTATAATAAACCTTTTCTTACACTTAACCACACATCGAAAATAAAATAGAAAACACAAATACAAATATACGATAAAGATGTCACCTTTGATATGTGCACTCCAAGACTTCTGTGGATCCCAGAGCATTGCATGCATATAAATATGCCCAAGTTCACGCTAGCCCATCTAGGACCTCTGTTCAAAAGAAAACGGACGACACACACAAAGAAAAAAAAGAAGAATGTTATATTTAATTAAATCCATGAAAGTAAGAACAATTTACTTTGAATACAAAATAGAATAAGATGCATCAGCTCTGAGTCAGCATCATTTCCTTATTCCCATAAATGCCAAAAAGAATTGAAATCATCAGTACTTACTTGCATTTGCAATCAGCACATTCCCTATTTTCTGGCAATTTAAGAAGTCCTTCTAAAATCTGATAACACATAGATCATAATTATCAGCTCACATAAGGAGAACAATGAAATGAAGCAACTAAAACAAGAATCTGATAACTTTGGGATGAAAGATTTCTAATATAATAAACAAATAATGTAAGCACAAGGAGAAGAAAAAGGTCTTCAGATGCACAAAGGAATGATGTTTCAGCAGAGGTGCCGAACAAGCCTTTTAATAGACTGTTCTGCAAGCTTGCAAGCACTAGAACCGAGGGAGTAAAATATTCGTATATTGTGAGCATTATGCAAAAGAGCTCCTATAGATCAGAATATATGTGGGAACTACACAGCTTCAGCTATATCCAGAAATCTGCATCCTTGTCAATTCAACAGTTTATGACTCATTCTCAAAAAAAAAAAAAAAAAACAGTTTATGACTCTGGTTACATGTTTCAATCAAACATTTACATTTCATAACAACTTAGTCAAAATAGAAAAGTGCAGATGGCTCTTAGATTTTATAGAATCAAGAAGTCAGTTGACTGAAAACCATCAGAGATTATCCAAACATTTTTTGCTCCTTGCCTGTAGGTAGTATAACTATCTTCATTCTTCATAAGCACTAAATCACCACTTACTACCTAGAATTCCACAAAATGCTATTTTGAAACTACAACCAATACAGGTCCGAGTAAATAAATCATATGTGATAAAAGCACCATCATCCGCGGATACCTCCAACAGACTGGTTCAAAAGCTGCATAGATCTCCAACATCTCACCAAATCTAGATCAAGCTGACAAGCATCTTATCACTAACTAGAAATAATCAAATTACCTGAACCCTGAGGAAATCATATTTCATCTTAGCAACTGAATCTCAAAATACCATTCAAACCAATACACCCTCATCAACACAAAAGATGCCTAACTAATCACAAATTACAAATGGCCAAATCCGTTCATTCATCCATCTCCAGAGGCGCCTCAAACACTGAATAGTACACATAACAACAGCCCCGATTCTAGATTACGAGAAAGCATCGATCAATGATTAAACTAGAGGTGGAAAATAATAAGATCAAAATAAATTGGAGAAATTCAAATCCAGCAACAAAATTACCACCTTTCGATGCTTAGCATTGAGCTCTTTGGAAACGCTGGCCTTCTCGTTCATGGTGATTACCTCCAATCCTTGTAGTGAAACGAGGATGAGGAGAAAAGGGATTTGACTGTGCGATTTCTTCCTCTCCCCTCTTCCTCCTTCTGAGGACCGTTGGATTAGATTACCAGTACCGTGAAATTGAAACGAGATTGATAAACTGAGAGAAATGGCAAACCGGGGTTCGTTTTCTGAATTGACTTTTATTTGCTTTTATTTTGGTTCATATGTATAATCTACTCTTTTTAATTACACCTTATTTTTCTCTGTGTTCTTTTTATTTTGTCAGTGTTTTAGGTCGGACACGCGTGGAGTGGGTGCCTTGGTAAAAAAAAAAAAAAAAAAAAAAAGAAAAATGGACTTTGGTGAAAACCAACTCACTATGTTCTTTTTATTGGTTTCAAATCTCCTTTCTTACTCAAAAAAAGAAAAAAAATGTGTATATGAGTATATCCAGGGGGGAAACCACCAAGGCCACCCCCATTTGTTTTTACTATCTATATCTATATATGTATGTAAGTATATTATGTATTCTGTATTATATCCTTTCCTAACCCAAACTATTGATAAATAAAATTCATTATGAACCGTACAAGCCTATGACTATTACTTTTAATTTTAAATAAATTATTGTGTGAGTTTTATATATCATAATATTTAAAACTGTGGAGTATGAATCTCGATTAGGATTATTTTGTATTTTGAAATATCTAACTATGGATATTAATGTAATTTTTTAATGCAAATGTAAAATATATAAATTTTATGGTGATATATGTTTGATAATTTATTCTTTAATTGTTGGCGCTATGATATATTTCTACCAGAATCCTATAATATTAATATTACTCATTTTTATCTCAAATCCTATTAAGAAATTACACCTATTATTCATGAAATATTGCAAATTCGAAAAAAAATTACCCATACCGGTCTTATTAGGGTCCAAATGGCGTGGATACTCTACACATCCCAGCAATCCCTAGTTGGTCCCCCTCCTGGTTCCGCCCCTGTGTATATCATATAAATTCATATTATTAATTATTTGAACGTAATATATCTCATAAGCACATATCATAGACAATGGTAAAACCAACACATAAAAATGGGATGAGCCAGATGAAAAAACTAGAAAAAAATATATAACTCTAACTTAATATTTTTTTTAATTTCTTAATGATTTGAGCTATAAAAATTCTAAAGGTCGAATCAATAAAATAATAAAATACAAGTGTAACAAAAAAATGGATCAGAAAAGTTTTTTTTTAAATGTGAATGGATATGAAACGGAAATATAACGATGAAAGATGATGTGATATGAAAATAGTAAAATAATAACTGAATATGATTGATAATTAAAAATATGTGTGTCTCTAAGTGTGAGTAAATGTGAAATTAAGGGAAAATGTGTTATAATGATTTGATATTTTTTTTGGGAAAGTAGGTAGATGTGATTGGTGTAAGAAAAGTGAGAGTGAATTAATAGTAAATTTTTTTCAAAAACATTTATTTCCATTTACATTTCTTTATCAAAAATTTCAATTAGCAAAAAAATTCCTAAAAATTCTTATATCCAAGCACTACCTTATGTTGTTGGATTCATGCCAAGTGCATGAATATATGAAATATAGTGTAATAGATGAGATGAGGGGTGTTGCATCAAATGATGTACACCAGATGTAACCTTTAATAGATTATAATTATAAAGAATGAATTTTGATAACTTCACATTTGATATGTGTGTGAATTATACATGTAATTCACTCTTTAGTTAAAATAACAACGAATAATCCACGTCTGTTGAAGGGGAACTATGAAGCAACTTCGTAAAGTAGGTTGTCAAAATTAGAGGTTTCAGATGTAAAATATAGCAGAAATGTGATTTACTAGTTTGTATTCAAATAATGTTTATGTCCTAAAATAAATTATTTATTTCCTCCGAAAAATTCTATCACTTCAAGTAATCATGCCCCAACGTTACTTTTAACACTGTTATTTTCTAACTAACATTAATGACATGATGATGAGAGATTGATAAGTAGTGGATGTTAATGGGTTGAAACAGTATTAATTCAATTATTAAGATTATGTTAGTGGTAATTATTAAATAAGTAGCACTTTCTTTTATTTCAAGAAAATCTCATTTTTAATCAATTAGACCACTTATTGGCCAATCTTAATACTGATAGGTGGATCAATTGGAGCCAGCTCAGCTGGTCAAAGGATCTTGCCTGGCACCATTAGGTCCTGGGTTCGAATCTCTCCAAATGATATTTACTAGAACCATGCCTCTCAAAAAATCCCTCCATACGCGTAGGGCCAAGCGGTGTATACTAATCCGTAGGGCCAGGCCGGAGTTGGGGTTTCTTGTGGTGGGGACCGCAGTGCCGGTAGGGCTAGTATAAAAAGTTTACCCTCCAAAGTTTTTAAACCAGGTGGCTTAGCCCACCTGGCCACCACAAGCAATTGTGGGATGGAGGTCAGGGGTTCAAATCCCTGCTCCATCAAATTGTTTGTGGGGTGGAGGTCAGGGGTTCATATCCCTTCTCCATTAAATTGCTCCCAGGGCATATGCGGTAGTGAAGATTTGGTGGGAACTCATCTTGAATAGCATCCGTGTGGGTTCGATTCGGGAGAGATCGTTATTAGTAGATTGGGGTCGAACATAATTGTTCTCTTTACCTGGAGGATCTGGTTGTACGTCGCCACCCCATCGAAACAACGGCGCGTGCGTGCACATCCCGCGGTTTACCTTGGTGGCGGCAATGAGGAGCGGAGGCTGTTGTCTCGAGCGTAGTCGGGGCGTAAGCACGGAAGTTCGAGTTATCAAAAAAAAAAAATTAATCGATAGGTGGAGTAGATATTGGATGAGGAAGAAGTGGGCCTGGGCCGAGATAATAAAATGAAAAAATAATAAATGGATGGAGTCACTGGACATAGTACAAGTCGTCCCATGTGGTAATCCACATGCTCGCTTTTATTGCTATACTTATTATTTTTTTTTTTTTTGGATAACTCGAACTTCCAGAACTTACGCTTTGACTATGCTGAGGACAACAACTCCGGCTCCTCATTCTTGCCGCCAAGGTAAACCGCGGATGTGCACGACATGCAGCGATGTTACGGCGGGTCTGGCGACGTACAACCGATCCTCCCGATTAAGAGAACAATTATATTCGACCCCCAATCTACTAATAACGATCTCTCCCGAATCGAACCCACACGGATGCTATACTTTCTTCTTGTTAGAAATGTGAAATATCGTTTGTCATATGTGACGCCAATCAATCCAACAAAACTATTATCAATTTAAGACGAAATGAACGACCTTACTTGAACAGGATCATTCTATAAAGCTTGTACCTCTGTATTCTTTGTATCCTTGATCTGGCAGTGCGGTAGAGGATCGTTCTCGGTTGGCTTTAGGCCAAGACACGGATGGTTTTGCGGTACTGTCCCGATGACGGACCAAAAACTTTTATTTTTCTCTTTTATTTTTATATATTCGAATTTATTCAAAAAAATTTAAGGCGAAATACATACATGATGTATCGTGAATTGCTATTTTATTTTCTATTTTGTGTTATATATTGGTCTCTGTTGTAAATAATCTCTATTTTATATCTAATATTTGTGATATGTATACTTATATATATGATATGATATTAGTATAAAATAATATGGTATAGAATCAAGCATTTAAAGAAGCATATGGCTTAAGGGATTGATTTCTAAACTTGGTTTTCTTGATAGTAATGTTGTTGTATTTTCTGACAGTCAATCTGGTATTCAATTGTGTAAGAATCCTGTTTTTCATGATAGAACTAAGCATATAGATGTTAGATTCCATTATATTCGTGATATTGTTGTTAAAGGCATAGTTAACCTTGAAAAAACACCTTCTGAATTTAATCCTGCTGATATGGGAACTAAATGCCTGCCTGTGAGTAAATTTCTAACATGTTTAAAAATTCTGAATTTTGATACAAGTGATTGAACAGTTCCTATACTTGTTGGTTTTTGGAAATGACTTGTTGTGTGCTTGCTATTTCGGTGATATTGTGTTGTGTGTGCAATATGGTGATTTTACCCTGTCCCGTTATGCCTTGGCTTGCAGTGTATTTGCTAAGCTGTCCCGTGTGTTATGGTTTGCTTTATGCTTACTATGATGCTGATTCTTGCTGTATTGTGTGTATAGTTAAGAAAAAATTAGGCGATGATGATTATGTGTGTATG
Organism: Rehmannia glutinosa; assembly: GCA_016081115.2. NCBI lineage: Eukaryota > Viridiplantae > Streptophyta > Magnoliopsida > Lamiales > Orobanchaceae > Rehmannia > Rehmannia glutinosa. The sequence goes on along the minus strand of JABTTQ020001250.1, from coordinate 70,824 downwards.
TCCCGAATCGTGTAAACCGGAATTGTGCCAAAGTGGAGAATGTTATTATATGGCCCAATTTACTTGTGAATTGTTGGCCCAATTACATTTGTTCCAAGCCCAAAAGGAAGCCAAGCCCAACTGCAACCAAACCCTTGTGTTTTCTAATCTTGACCGTTCAAGTTAGGTCATTAATCTTGGCCCTTGGTTTTAAATTGGAAACACCTTATCTCTCCAAAAACCCTATCAGTCTCAAATCACTAAGGATCGGTAGCTCCATCTCTTTTTCTCTCACTAAAAATCGATTTCTTCTCTCGTGCTTTTCTTGAGTGAAAAATCTTGTGATTTTTCGGTGAAATACCGATGGCTCAAAAGCTACCTTTAAAACCGTAGGCAAGTGCACCTATCGTTTTATAGTATAGATTATTAGTCAGTACCAGTGTGTCATTCCCACGAGGATTATAAGTACTAATAATTACCGTCTTTTTGTTATTTAATCTAACAATTTTCGAGTTTTTGTTTGATAAAGAATCTAAATTATCGAAGTGTAAAAATGAAGTAAAATTTGTAGAATAAGAAATCAAGAGATAGAAGTGTGTTTGAATGTAAATCCCTCTAGAATGTTTTTGTGATTTGACAAGTTAAAAGATTCAACCATAAGCCCTTAAGCAAAAACCAACCCCTTTTAATAAAATCTCATGCTATGTGGACCGTAGAAATTCCCGATTTAAGTTAATCCCTTTCTCAAGGCGAAAAACTCCTAATCTCAAGTTGATTAACTGAAATCTCTTTCTAGTTAAAACCCCCAAGATTGCATTATAACGATTTATGAATTCCCATATTAGGTTTGACCCTAATCCGGGAAGATTTATGTCGTCCTATATCTAGGATTGCATGCAACTCTTTTCACTTATATAGGTTCTATTTCACCATGAATCTCTCGATTTCCGGATGAAAAATAAACTTCAAATCAATATTGCGCATATATCAATTCGAATGAACGAAGCATAATATAAGTGAATCACACAAGACATGAAGATTTTATTAAAAACATACACACCTTAATCACAAATCCATACTAGAGTTCATTACATTCAAACACTAGGAGTTTAGCTACACATGATTTTGACCAAAGAATAAATTACACAAGAAGATGTAAACATTGTAGACATGGTGTACTTATCTTTATCAAAATCTCAATTGACTTGATGATGTTGCTCCAAGCCTTCTTCTTCCCCAATGTTGCCTCAAGCTTACTCCTCCAAGACCTCTTGATCCCAATTCCACTCAAAATGTTAAACACTATGAATCTCTCTATGAGTGAATATTACATGAATCCTTTTCCAACTCAAACTCTTGGCTTTTATAAGCACCATCTTGTGAAATACCATATTAACAAATGCCCCATTTCCATGCTTGTTAGTTGAATCATTGTGTGCACATTCATGGTTGAGTTGGTTGAATCATTGTATACACATGATGATTGAGGGAATATGGGGACATGTTGCGGCAAAATTGGGTGTTAAAGGTGTATAAAAGTGGTCAAAAGGCTTGGTAGGTGAGTTTTCATAATTTTCACATGGAAAAGTTGCAAAAGGGGTCGCGGACACGCCCAGTGTCGCCGAACGGCCGGGCCGTCTTTGTTTTATCACACGGGGATCGGGATAACATGGCGTGCTTCCCAACACGGCCAGGCCGTGTCTCTGGACACGGCCGTGTTAATGGAACACGGCTTTCGCGTGCAACTGGGCCGTGTCGGAGGCAAATGATTTTTTTTTTTTTTTTTTTTTTTTTTTTTTGCTCCCGGGTGAACACGGCCGTGTTGCCCAACACACCCGACCGTGTTGGACCAAAAGGCCCCGAAATGACGCGTTTGGCTTGGGATTTCGAGCGTTTTTGCATCCTTAAACCCCGGTATGTTTTGACATGAATCCATGGTCCGAAATTCACCAAAATTAGCCCCGAATGGTCAATCTACACCAATAAAAGCACCCAAAGAGTATAAACAATGTACAATCAAAAACTAATGAAACTAACAACAAAATAACTCAATTTCTACTCAAATACACACATAAAACATGCATAAAAATACACTTATCAAACCACCTCCAACTTTGAACTTTGCTTGTCCTCAAGCAAAACATAAAACCATAATGAGGGATTCAATACATCACAACACACAATGAATATATTTTCCTCAACACTTTGAATATAAGTAGTCAAATTCGTAGCCTTCTCAACACAAATTAGCCATTAAATAAAAACATAATTTTGCAAAGCGATCGACTGTCAAGAAAGACCGTAATATCAGCAGGCATTATCCAGACTTGAAATCATCACTCCACAGATACTGATAGTTATGAACAACTTCAATTCAGTAACACCATGAAAATATAAGAATTCAATAGATCATTGTAGTTAGCCTACTAGTCATATAACCAAGCTTCTTGAACTTTATTGGAATAAGAAGTCAAGGAGTATTCATTCTCCTCTTTTTTTTTTCGTTTTTTTTTTTTTTTTTTTTTCCCGAGGGATGCTTCCACTAGGTTTATATTTTGAATTTCTGTTCAAACACTCTAGGGTGGTTTCCCATACTCATATTAGTGTCGCCGTTTTACGTAAAAGACAAACATGGGGCTCATGAATGCTCCTAGTTACTAAGCAACAACAAATAGAGGAGTATAACCTCGATTGGTCCGTTTTTTTCTTCAATTTTTTTTTTTTTCATTTTTTTTTTCTTTTATTTTTCACAAGCTTGGTTTAACAACTAGTTAACCACTACTAAATCATGAGTTCTCGGACTTTCATAGCGCTAAGAATCGTCATATATGTCTTAACAAATCAGGTATCGTAGTAGTGTTAGAAGTCTCGACTAAATTCAACCCACATCCATGTCAATCTATTCAAGACAATCAATTGCTTTGCATTTAAAAAAAAAAATACAAATTATAAAGCTAATTTATGTGTAATTGGGCCAAGTTATTGACTAACAAATATTCAATTTGTTTCCTTGAAAAATCATATCTTCCATCAAAAAAATTCAAAATAAATAGCAAACACACAAGCATTCCAAAGAAAAATTCTAACAAGCATGCAATCACATCCACCTCCAACTTAAAGATTCACATTGTCCTCAATGTGAAAGAAAGAGATGAACATACAAACAAAAACACACAAAAACAACAAACTAAAAAGAAAAGAAAAAAAATAAGAGGAAAGAAACGACCTTACTGCGAGAGTGAAATCGATTTGGAGAGATCATTGGGTTGTTCAATCTTGGGTCTTCACGGGCATATGAATACCTAATAAAAGTTAAGCAACACACAACTCGAATACCGTGAAATCTCAAATATTCCCAATTGGGACAACCAAGAAGATGTTCAAGAGTTTTTTTTTTTTTTGAAAATGACTCTAAGGACTTGTGATTATTTTGAAAGAAAATAAAAAAATAAAAAATGAAAACAATTGCACACAAACATCGGGTTGCCTCCCGGGTAGCGCTTCTTTAAAGTCGTATAGGGACTAACTCACCTAAATGTGAAGATTAGTCGGGTGAAGCTTCAAACTTATGAAAATCCCTTTGGTGTTTAGGAGAACTACCCCAACCTCAAGCTTCAAAATGTGCATTTTGACCTTTTCGGTCCCCTTTTTGGGCATAAGCTTCCAACATGGACTTTGAACAACACTTTTCTCCAAGAGTTTCTCATCATGCAAAGGAATTGAATTGACAAAAGAACAAGTAGTATCCTTATCAATATCAACATGAATTTTAAAAATTACTTGTTCATCCCCTACTCTCAAAGTTAATTTTCCCTCATGCACATCAATGATAGATTTCGCCGTAGCGAAGAAAGGGCGCCCAAGAATTAGAGGAACATTAATATCATCATGCATGTCAAGAATAACAAAATCAATCGGGAACATGAATTTATCAATCTTGACTAACACATCATTAATAATACCTCTAGGATGTTTAATCGATTTATCGGCTAATTGAATGTCCATCCTAATAGGTTTAGGTTCACCTAATCCCGCATGCTTGAATGTTTCATAAGACATCACGTTGATACTAGCTCCCAAGTCGGCTAGTGCCCTATCAACAGTAAACCATCAATTGTGCAAGGAATAATAAAGCTTCCTGGATCATTAAATTTTTGTGGTAGTTCATTGGAAGGACATTTATCATTCAATTGCACATTTGATAATTTGTTAAGCTTATTTTCACTAGGAATGATGTCATTAAGATCCCTAACATGCTTTGAAGGAGGGTCAACAAATGGAATATTAGTATGTAATTGCTTGAATGACTCAAGTACTTACCAAATTTGTCCTCCTTTCTATCTTCTTGATTAAACTCCTAAGGGATCTTGGGCTTGTGATACGCAACCTCCTTTTTCATGGGATTTTCTTCGTGTCTGCATCCCTCCACATATTTACGCATGGTGGTGTTGGTATAATCATGATCATATGGAAAACGATGGTGATTGCCTTTACGTGCTCCCTCGGGTTTGGCTCGGTGTTACCCAGTAAACTTCCTTGTGGCCTTTCGAAATCATCTTCGCAATCGCTGTTTGGTTTTCCAGTTATGGATAGATGCCTCTTGATTTCTCAAGGATGTTTCCACCGCTTGAATCGGGTATCTGTTGATTGCACAAACTTTGTTATAAGATCTTCCAAGTTAGGTTTACCTTGATTTGGTGAAATCCGGAGACGTGTGTAGATCGGGATTGGGATTAGGTCGTGGTTGGCCTTGATTTCCCAACCAAAATTAGGATGTTGTCGCCACCCAGGATTATATGTGTTCTTTGTAAGGATTACTTGGGAAATTTCGCCTTGATTCCCAACGTAATTAGCATGTTCGGCGTGAGGTATTGTGTGTGGGCAATCCCGATGATTATGCAATCCTCCGCAAGTTTCACAAGATAAAACATGCGGTGGTGGTGGTTTAGGAGCCGCTAGATCGTCGATCTTTTGGGTCAATGCTTCGACTGTGCGGCGGCGTAACTACCTGATCTGCATTATACACACCAACCGACACCGTTAGTTTTACCTCGTATGGATTGCCATTGGTAGCCGTTCATGGCCATTCCTCGATCAAATCCTGGCGGCTTCCGGCGTTTTGTTATTAAGAGTTCCCCGGCCGCTGCGTCGATCATTTGTCTTGTTGCGAAAAGTAGCCCATTATAAAATGTTTGGACTTGCATCCAAATAGGTAGGCCATGGTGTGGGCATTTCCGCAACAATTCTTTGAATCTCTCCCAAGTGTCGTACAAGGTCTCGTCATCTTCTTGAGTGAATGAAGAGATTTCATTCCTCAATCGTGCGATTTTGGCGGTGGAAAATATTTCAAAAGGAACTTTTAAGCCATGATGTTCCACGTTATAATCGTTCCTTTGGCAAAGTATTTAGCCATTGTTTAGCCCGTCCCGAAGAGTAAATGGGAATAGGCGTAAACGGATGGCATCATCGAGACCCCATTGATTTTGAATGTATCGCAAATTTCGAGGAAATTTGCGATATGATTATCGGATCTTAAATCCTGGTAGGCCATCGAATTGAACGAATTGTTGCACCATTTGAATGACATTCGGTTTGATTTCGAAATTATTGGCTACAACAATGGGCCTCACGATGCTAGATGATGTGCCATCCATAGACGGCTTTGCATAGTCGTACATGGTTCTTTGTTGTTCATCCGCCATATATCGGGATCTTTGCCTTTGTTAATATCCTCCTCGTGGTCTCAGTATTAATACTTTCCTCTCTGTGTTTGCTTCACCGGCGGTGTCGCGCTTCCAAATTCGGCGACGAGTAGGCATGCACTGCGGTAAATAAAGAGGATAAGTGTAATCCAAGACTTACAAAGATAGATAAAAAGAAAGACAAATGATGAAATAAAATAAAAAAAATGATTAAATTAACAAAAATAAGGTGTTCTTAATATTACAATCCCCGGCAACGGCGCCAAAAACTTGATGGCTCAAAAGCTACCTTTAAAACCGTAGGCAAGTGCACCTATCGTTTTATAGTATAGATTATTAGTCCGAGTGTCATTCCCACGAGGATTATAAGTACTAATAATTACCGTCTTTTTGTTATTTAATCTAACAATTTTCAGAGTTTTTGTTTGATAAAGAATCTAAATTATCGAAGTGTAAAAATGAAGTAAAATTTGTAGAATAAGAAATCAAGAGATAGAAGTGTGTTTGAATGTAAATCCCTCTAGAATGTTTTTGTGATTTGACAAGTTAAAAGATTCAACCATAAGCCCTTAAGCAAAAACCAACCCCTTTTAATAAAATCTCATGCTATGTGGACCGTAGAAATTCCCGATTTAAGTTAATCCCTTTCTCAAGGCGAAAAACTCCTAATCTCAAGTTGATTAACTGAAATCTCTTTCTAGTTAAAACCCCAAGATTGCATTATAACGATTTATGAATTCCCATATTAGGTTTGACCCTAATCCGGAAGATTTATGTCGTCTATATCTAGGATTGCATGCAACTCTTTTCACTTATATAGGTTCTATTTCACCATGAATCTCGATTTCCCGGATGAAAAATAAACTTCAAATCAATATTGCGCATATATCAATTCGAATGAACGAAGCATAATATAAGTGAATCACACAAGACATGAAGATTTTATTAAAAACATACACACCTTAATCACAAATCCATACTAGAGTTCATTACATTCAAACACTAGGAGTTTAGCTACACATGATTTTGACCAAAGAATAAATTACACAAGAAGATGTAAACATTGTAGACATGGTGTACTTATCTTTATCAAAATCTCAATTGACTTGATGATGTTGCTCCAAGCCTTCTTCCCCAATGTTGCCTCAAGCTTACTCCCAAGACCTCTTGATCCCAATTCCACTCAAAATGTTAAACACTATGAATCTCTCTATGAGTGAATATTACATGAATCCTTTTCCAACTCAAACTCTTGGCTTTTATAAACACCATCTTGTGAAATACCATATTAACAAATGCCCCATTTCCATGCTTGTTAGTTGAATCATTGTGTGCACATTCATGGTTGAGTTGGTTGAATCATTGTATACACATGATGATTGAGGGAATATGGGGACATGTTGCAAAAAAATTGGGTGTTAAAGGTGTATAAAAGTGGTCAAAAGGCTTGGTAGGTGAGTTTTTCATAATTTTCACATGGAAAAGTTGCAAAAGGGTCGCGGACACGCCGTGTCGCCCGTGAACGGCCGGCCGCGTCTTTGTTTTATCACACAAGGGATCGGGATAACATGGCCGTGCTTCCCAACACGGCCAGGCCGTGTCTCTGACACACGGCCGTGTTGTGGAACACGGCCCGACCGTGTCGGAGGGCTCGTCTTTTTTTTTTTTTTTTTTTTTTTTTTTTTTTTTTTTTCCCTACCGTGAACACGGCCGTGTTGCCAACACACCCGCCGTGTTGGACCAAAAAGGCCCCGAAATGACGCGTTTGGCTTGGGATTTCGAGCGTTTTTGCATCCTTAAACCCCGGTATGTTTTGACATGAATCCATGGTCCGAAATTCACCAAAATTAGCCCCGAATGGTCAATCTACACCAATAAAAGCACCCCACGATAGTATAAACAATGTACAATCAAAAACTAATGAAACTAACAATAAAATAACTCAATTTCTACTCAAATACACACATAAAACATGCATAAAAATACACTTATCAATACCTCACCCATCTACTTTGTGTTTGTGGGTGTTCGTGTTCGTCCGTTTTCGGGGTTTTTGGAGAGCTAAGTGTAGGTCCGATTTCCTTTGTGGGTTTGTTCGGTCGATTTGATTTCCTTTGTGGTTTTGGACGGCGTTGGGTTGTGGTGTTTCGGTGGTGGCTAAACTTTGGGTGCGTCCGGTTTATATCGACGGTGAAGGGTCCTCTACACCGTTCTGAGCCTAAGGTGCCATCCACCTATCCTTTGCTCGATTTGGCGTATTGAAACGAGGCTTGAAACACAGTGATATCTTTCTATTCTAGATCTCAGTTTTTGTTCTATTTTCAGGGCTTTTACTGATTTCCCTTTTGCCCTTTTGTGTGGCAGTGGTTCATGTTCTTCAAGCTCGTTTTCAGTCCGGCTCCGACGGTCTAAAGGGCTTTCAGTTCTCTGTAGTTTTTAGGCTTTTGTAGCCTTTAGCTTTTGGCTTTTGTTTTTGATCCTTTGCTTCGGTTTGGATGGGAAAGTGCCTTCCCTTGTGCGTGTGCATCGCACGGCTTTATTTTCTGGTTTATTGCATTATTAGAAAAAGGCATGTAATCCCTAATCCCTACCCCGTAGGATTATTCTGTAATAGTTAAGTTCGTTGGACTATTGTTGAATGGCTATGGCGTTCGTCTACGACAGCGGGGTCGATACCTAACAATAAAGTAAGAAAAACAAGGAATCAAAATAAGCAAGATTGTGTTTTGCAATGAAAGTCTTGTTTCATCTCATTTCCACATATTTATACACAAAATTCTACTATTACACTTGTGATCTCCCTTTGTAATCTTGTGAATATTCTAATGCTAAAGTCCACCTCATGTGGCTCATGAGCTAATCTTGTGAATATTCTAATACTAAAATCCAACTCATGTGGCTCATGAGCCTTCTTATTATAACAGTCTCAATGCTTTTTACCTAATTGATATGGAATTTAAACGTTGCATTTTCTCAAGATTCAAATATAGCGCAAGTGGTAAAAAAGTGTGTTATTGGGCGAGCAGACTAAGGTTTGAATCCCATCGCCCTCTTATTCCAGGACATTATAACATCACATTTTCCCATTCCCCGAACTCTCGTACAAAAGTAGTACATGACGTTATTCATACAATTTTTCCTCTAAATACACCATCTCCCTATAATTACATAAATACCATAAATATAAAAGATTATAATGACCATACTATCATAAAGTTTCTGTCACATGATCGTGTCATTAAAAAACATAACCAATCATACAATCAAGCCATTAAAAACAACCCAACATCAAAATCCCTAACATTTCAACCCAACATCAAGAATCCTAACATGTCAACCAACATTATACCCGGATCAAAGCACTATTTCAACTCAAATCAACCCAACATCAAGAACCCTAACAACAACAATCAATTTAAAACAATAGAACCACATGTAACTCTTCTATCGCCTCTGATGTAGCCATCGACGCCGCTTCTTTGGGGTGTATGTTTGGGGTAGGGGAATTGGGTGTAATTTGAGGAAAGATAAAATGAGAAATGTTAAGGGTTGTATTAAGTAAATGAATGTGTATTTATAATGTGAACGCATTTAGTGGAAAATTGGTTGTGAATAGGACAACCTTTGTAAACTGAATTTCCATGAATGTTAATTATATTAATTTCTTCCAGTAGCATGTAATAACTTCATCAATAATAAATAATGTGATTTGCACTAAAAAATGTGATTATTTATATTTAATACAATTAATATTTGAATACACTGAATAATGTGTAATCGGTCGTTCTTCACAAAGAAATAAAGTAACAAAATCGTAAGCACAAAACATTTGAGCATAAATGGTAGAAGAGCTCCACCAATCACCATTTAGGGTTCATTAGACGCTCTGTCAAATATTTTACTTTACTACTATGAACTATCATATGACAATAGCATATAATCAATTAATCTTCAATTACATGGTTACGTAAATGCTAATAATGATGGGACAGTGATTCGAAATGCTGTGATTTGACCCGAATCCGGCGAGTGGATGATGCTAAAATATTATACTATTCTTATTAATTAATCTAAACGAAATTATATACAAAGTTTCCTTGGCATAAATTCTTTTTGACTTTCGGCTGGAATATAGAGCATAAAATTATAGCAGAATCTGGCCTTTTTTGTTGGGCCGGTCGATCTCCTTAATGGGCCTAAAGAGTTCCCGGGTAGTCCACTATTGGGTCTAATATCAGTCCACAGTTATGTCGCTTTCGCGTGAACATAGTTTTGTGATAGAATATTGTTTTTTGTTATTTTTATTCAAACTCAACTCAAAAGTTTCAATCCCTATGAATCATTTTCACGAGGATAAATTAGTTCCCATTTAATGCACTCCCAGTTTTGTTAAACCATAATCCAATTACTAAAGAACACAACTTCAATCAATTTGAACATAACCATCCATGTGGTTCGGGTTACAGTACTCGCCCCAATGCACCTCTCAATTAGTTGACCATCAATATTATTATCTTCCTTTCAACAGCAGGGGTGGGGTTTGAATTCCACAGAAAGCCACTGGCTTCCTTGGGGCAACTAGAATGGGCACTGGGTAATGTAACATTACACTCATTGTGCGTAGAAATGTCGCAGTTTTGTTGTGAACCCGGCTGTAGATGAGGAGATCAAATAGTGGTCAAATGGTTATAACTTTCAAGTCTATATTAGAGGTCTAAGTTTTGATTCCCACTACTCATCCTCTCCCATAATATGTATCCAAAAGGAAAAAAAAAACATGATACTAGTTAAAAAATATCCTGCGATTTACATCACTTCTCAGAACGGGATTATAAGAGTCCATGATTAGTCCAACGATACCAGAAATCAAAGACATCAAGGGGAAAAAGCAGAACCATCCAATTTTGCAAATGATTCCCCCCCCCCTTTTTTTTTCCCTTTATGAATAATTGTGGAGTAACTACTAATAATGTGAAAAAGTTGGAACTTGTGTTGCTTTTGATTAATTAAGTCGAATTGAACATGATATTATTCAAATTTGTTTGAATTTTTATTGAGCTTAAAAAATTGTGTTTGAACTTGGTTTTATTATTAAGTAAGTTGAGCTTGAATGAGCTTTAGTCGAGTTGAATACGAATTGAACTCAAATAACTTGATATTTTTACACATGTTATGTTAATTTTTTACTAATCGAATCGAACTCTAGCCAAACTTTATATTTTATGAAATAAAATATTGTGTTCAAACTTGATTTGCAATGTTGACAAACTGAATTCAAACGAACTTTTAAAAGTTCAGTTTTGAGTAGAGTATCGTGTGGTTTGTTTTGATTTTCACCCAATTCTTGACTCATTTTTTTATTTATTTATGGAAACTGGTGCTTTTGGGTGATTACGCTACTTTCCATAAAGTCCGCCGCCCTTTACTTTACTCTTCTTCCACAAACACAAACACTCGAGAGAGTGAAAAATGGGAATTTGGGAGTTCATGGGCTCAACAGCTGAAACGGTGAAACGGAACGCACCAGATACGACGCCGTTGAAGAATGCTTGCAAATACTCTTACACTTATGGCTCCGCCGCCTTCACCCAGATCGATCAAGCGGTCAGGATCAACGGTCTCTACAAGGTCGGTCAATGGATGCCAGATGATGAAACCAAATCGAAGATCGGCATCTACACCACCAAATTCGCCCAAAACGCTGGCCACTATGCCATCCAAGAGGGCTACAAGTTGATCCCTGGTCAGTTGATTTTTCACTTTTTTTTTTGTTTTTTGAAAAGGGTAAGAAAAATTTCATCCTCTGTTAGAGAGGATTTTAACCATTATTACTCTTTTTGGTAAATCCACTAGATGTGTTTCTGTAACAGATTTTTGTGTGTTCAGGTGGTGTCGCGTTTTCTAATATTCTCACCAAAACCCTAAATGATGTAAAACACGAGAATGTCAAATTAGAAAAACTCGATGTGTCGGGAGACAGGGTGGGTGCACCGAAAAAACACTATAGTGGTGGCCGGAAATTCATTGACGGACCAGAGATGCGTGGAAGAGGGGGTGTGGGAGCAGTCTCCGGCGACATCGGTGTTGGGTGGGAGAGAGATAAAAATCCAGAAGATGTGATCAGAGTTTTCATGATGAAAGAATTTTTTGGCACACGGTTTTTTGACGATTTAGTGGTTCATGAATTAGCAAGAGGGAAAGGGAAGAAGCCCGAGTGACTGAGTAAGGGTCTCCACTACTGATGAAAACTTCTACTGGATTTGATGCGTTCTATGTAGAATTAGTTTTGTGAATACTTATTTTGCTGCATTATGGTTTCTTATCTGCTAAATCTGTGTCAATTGTCACCATCGTGTAAAATCTCAAGTATGTTATATGTATTAAGTATGTGCTAACTGCTAAGCTTAGCACTTACACCCGTTTTACTGGTGTTGTGCTGCAATTTAATAATATATGAATTCTGCCAATTGAGTCCTTTCCGCATTTTCAGTAAGAGAATATAATCATCATGGTTGAGATCTCCTATTCCACTTTCCCTATTTCACTTCCTATTTCATATGTTGGATGAAAGACACGTGTACAGTTGTGACATCGCGTGACATCATCTTGCACACGTGTATTTTCATCCCAATAATCATATCTTGATTTAAAATACGAAAACATTATCAAAGACGATCCATTTTGTTATTGAAATGTAAGCAGCAATATTTTATTGGTTATAATTTCACTCTTGACTGTTATATTGATGCTGTTGTATGTATGATTCGTATAAGATACAACACAAATTGCAATTGATGCGCTCTTTCTTTTCGTTTAGTCGGAATAACAATATTATATTCATTTGGATGATATTAGATCCTATGAAATATGAATATTAAGCCACCATTTTGAACACTTATTCAATCATTCTATCATTATAATTTACAAAATCATAACTCACTTACAAATCAATGATTTACACACTAGTTTATCATATCATGTCGTTATAGTAATAACAAAAATATTGCAAAAATTGGATGATTTTCCACTATTTATCCATCACAATGTCAATAACCCAATATTACTATTTTAGTTACTAACATCTTCACTATTAAGAACTCCTAAAAAGGGAGAATCAACGATCAAATTTATATTAAATAGGAGAAAGGATGGAGCTTACAAGTGATCTGCTAAGGACTCATTTGTGATTATTGATTGAATTGATAAAATAATTTGGATATGTTAAGATTGGATAATATAATTGAGTTGTAGCGTGTTCGTGAAGTATGATTGTGATGTGATTGTTTTATTAGGATACAATATTTTGTTTGACATTAATGATAAAGTTGAATATCTTTCCGAAATGACTAAACTTCCCCAAATGAGAAACGGAATACTACTTATGCAAATGAGGGACAAAATCCGCCTATGACTGATAGGAGTCTGGTCGGATCATATAACTGCACCCCATGACCTAGATTGAGACAAAAATATGGGTCGAGATTATTATCATGGGTTGTAATCAAAGATCTCAAAGAATTGATAAACCTTGAATAAACAGTTTATCCTGGCTAATCAAGCTTTCCAAGTAAGTCATAAGTCATTTCATAGTGCTAAAGTTTTTTCAACATCGTACAAAACTATGTTTGTCAAAGAAAAATCCATCGTAATATAGTTCTAGTCCCCGCATAGTCGTTACGCTCTCTTTGACCGCCTATGTTTTTCTTCCGATTAGATCTAGCTAATCATATCTATCCTGCCTAACTCCGCTTAGATGCTAGGCCCCAATCTGCCACCTGTTTAACACTTAATGCCTTTTAGAACACTAAATATAGTAATGTTACGAACACAGATGGCTAATGAGAGGCCGTAGTTTCAATAACCTGCATGTAACTTCTATTACCATGAAAACAAGGCTAGAAATATATTTAGTTACAAAAAGAGTTCGTGTAATATAATATACTCAAGTACATCTAGTTTAAGTCAGGAGGCCAAATAGATGCTGTTTTATTATTGGACATACATAAAGCATAACATTACCTCACTGCCACATTAATATACACCAGAGTAACCTGGAAACAATCACTAATCACTCTTTCTTTTTGTCACTGGTTCCCGAAACTGATCCGGAGCGATACGGCTCAGCGGTGTACGCGTATTGCATGAAGAGAGAGAAGAAAACCATCTCCACAATCACTAACATATTTTGAAGAGCTTCCTCTAGATGCTCAACATCGAGCCAGAAATGATTCGATTCAACAATCCCCATTGCCACAAGAATATCAAGCACAAACCCCTGGAAATAAAAGGTTGAAAAATAAGCATCTGGTTAATCATAACATGCATGGTGAATTATTGTAGACAAAAGGAACAAAATTACAAAATTACCCCTAACGTTAAAACTTAATTACAAAAAAACCTAGTTAATTTTCAAAATTACAAATGTCCCATTGACATTGTTTATCCATTACATTCACTAAAGCTCCTCATTTTTCTCATGGCATTAAAACTGGATATGTAAGCGAAAAAGAGTATGAGAAATATACCTGCCAGAAACAGAAGAAGACGATGCCTTTGACGCACAAAAACTTGGCAAGCGGTTTGTGTGGCGCTAACTCTTTCGCAAAAACATGGTAGAACACCACAAGGGAATACAATGCCAGAGAAACTGAAACGTTCAAGATGATCGTGAATGTCCAGCTAAGCCAACTTGGATAAATTCCAAGAAGTTGAAACGCTTTCATCAACACTGAGCAAACGGGGCGAATTACGACAAATTGCCATGTCCAGTCCTTGAGAAGTTTTAGATTTTTGTGGTCCAAGCGGACTGTGTGAGGCTGCATTTAACAAATCAAATGAATTTCAGACCATAATTAATTATTTGACGGGAGCCAAGCATAAGAAAGTGAAGTGAACTAGATGAAAAACTCAAAAAGAATCATACAAGGGGTAATTGGCAACTTGCACCCTTAAATTACACTTGATTTGCACATTGCACCCTGAAATTCGAATTTTGGCATTTTCCACCATTAAATTAGGGTGTTCTTTGCAATAAGCACCCTAATGCTATTTTTTGTGGATTTGCAACCGATATGACAGGTTTAAGGTAATCCAGTGGGGGTATTTTAGTCTCTTAATTTTTTATAATTCCTTTAAAAAAACATGGTTAGGGTTTCATAATCAGACCATCATTTCTCGCCTTCTTCCCATTTCTTCACTCTAAACCAAGTTTTTTAGTGTTTATGTTAGTCACAAAATAATGGTTGGGATTTTGAGACAAGAAGATAATATTAAACGTGTATTGCAAATATCAATAGGATGTCAAGCACCGATCTATGGTAATGTGTTCTACAATTTTTTTCCTCATTGATAATGTTAAATATGTGAATTTTATGACATTACAGTACAATGTGATAATAGGCTATCATGATATGCACTAAACCACTAAGAACACTTTTTCATTATCTTTTTTTACTTTTAAATGCTTTTTACGTGGAAGTATAACTTGAATGGAATATATTGCATTAAATATGTGATCTTGATTCCTTTATAGTTTAATATAATGATGAACCTTGTTTTATATATGCAACTAAGCAATCAATGTTCTTGGTTGTTAGTGCTACTCTGTTTTCATAATAACTTTTTTTAGTGTTATTAATAGTCTTAACTTTTGGATATTTGCAGATAACAGTACATTTTTCAGCATAAAAATGCATCATTCGGGTTCATTCATGGACTGCAATGGCAAATTTTATATTGGTGGTAAAGTCAATTTTTTTGACTTCTGTGATTTTAGAGAGATGAGTTTGAATGAACTGTATTCTATGGCTAAACAAATAGGCTATGAAAATAGTTTGAGGTTTTATTACAGTTTAGATGGACCTCATGATTGTAATAAGTTAATTGTTATAGTCCATGATGAGGATGCTAGAAATTTAATAAACTTTGTGGACAGTGAAAGGGTAGTTAGCATCTATGTTGAATCTATTGATCATGAACTTAACAAAGATTGTCATGACTTGAATCACCAAGATTATGAGGAAGCATACCAAGGTCATGAACCTGGGATGATTGAAATTGATGATGATACAGATGAAAATGAAGAAAATGATGATAAAGAAATGATGGGAATGATTCAACATTTAGTGATGGCTTTGAAGAGAGTGACTTTGAATATGATGATGTGTTGTTTGATGAGAATATTGATCAAGAGATTGAATGGGTTGGCATGAGAGATGAATCTTCACATGTGCTTGATAGAGGCAAAAAAGTTGTTGAAAATTCAAGTGCAGACCATTTTGTGTCTTTAGCTAGAATCCAAACATAAAAAAAGAGCAAAAGTTCACACCATCAGATTTATGAAGATGATGCAGATGACCCTGATTTTGAATTTGATGTTGGCTTATGTTTCAAAACAGCCGCAGATTTCAGGGAGGCAGTGAGAAGATATTCTATCAAGCAAGGCAAGCCCTTATAATTTACCAAAAACTGCAGTGACAAAATTCAAGCCACTTGTGATTGTGGATAGGTTATATATGCTTCATTTAAATCTAAGAATGACAAAACTTTTCAAGTAAAGTCAATCAAGGGAGAGCACAATTGTTATAGCGCCCCAAGTTCTAAACATTGCACTTCAAAGTTTCTTGCAAAAAAATATGAGCATCATCTTAGGAGTAATCCCGAGTGGCCAGTCAATTCAATGCAAGAAATTATGTCAATGGAAAACCAAACTTCCTTGTCTATTTGGAAAATGTATAGAGCAAAGAAGCATGCAACAAAACTAAGCTATGGCACAGAACTAGAACAATATGCCAACCTATGGAGATATTGTGAAGAGATCTATAGGACCAATCCTGACACGACAATAAAAATCAAATGCAAGCATATTCCAGGTTCTGAGACATGCACATTCAAGAGATTGTATATATGTTGGGGGGCCTTAAAGAAAGGGTTCAAGGCAGGACGCAAACCTGTTATAGGTCTAGATGGAACACACCTAAAGACATCAAAAGGTGGAGTTTTGTTATGTGTTGTAGGTATTGATGGAAATAATAACATGTATCCAATCGCATATGCTGTGGTTTTGAAAGAAAATACAAAGTCCTGGGTATGGTTTATTAGTCTTCTCATTCAAGACCTGGAAAATAGTTATGCATGGACTATTATTTCTGACAAGCTAAAGGGATTGATAAAGGCAATAGAGGATTTGTTGCCCCACGGTGAGCATAGATTTTGCTTAAGGCATATGTATAACAATTTCAAACAAAAACACAAGGGATTGCAGCTGAAAGATTTACTTTGGAGAGCTGCTTCATCAACTAGAGTTATAGACTTCAATAATGAGATGGAGAAGTTGAAGGTATGTGACTCAGTTGCTTATGATTGGGTGAGAGAAAGGCCTCCAATGAATTGGGCGAGGTCACATTTTAGTACTTGGTCAAAATGTGATTTGTTATTAAACAATCTATGTGAAAGTTTCAACCATGTCATCCTAAAGGCAAGGAACAAGCCAATTATAACCATGTTAGAGATCCTTAGGGTGATTATAATGAAAAGAATTCATACACAAAGAGATAAAGTGATGAAGTCTAATGGAGAAATTTGTCCTGCTGTGCAAAAGATCTTGGAGAATAATAAGAAAAGAGCTTATGAATATATTTTAGAGTGGAATGGTCATGATAAATTTGAAGTTAAGGGATGGCTTGGGGACAAATGGACTGTGGATTTAACTTCTAAAACTTGTAGCTGCAAAAAGTGGGATCTTACTGGAATTCCTTGTGTTCATGCCACATCTTGTATCTTTTATAGAAGAGAAAAAATTGAGGATTATGTTGAGCATTGGTATAAAAAGGACACATTTCTAAAATCTTATTCGCACTTGCTCAATCCTCTAAAAGGGCAAAAAGAGTGGCCTGACACTACATTACTTCCATTGATTTCGTGGCCTGAAAATACAAAAAAGGTTGGAAGACCGCTAAAGCATGCCCGAAGGAAAGAACCAGATGAAGGAGGCCATAAGAAAATGACCCTAAAGTACTCATGTTCAAATTGTGGAGTGCTCGCACACAACAAGAAAGATGTAAGACCCCTTACAAATCAAAATGTCGCCTACTCCACTGCATCCACGAAGCAATCAAAATTACCGGTATGAATAATATATATGAATTTGTTACTTTCATTTTATTCATCTTGTAGAATAATGCATCTTTACTCATATTATTTGTTTGTTCTTGTAAGGTAAAGAAAAAAGTTGGGAAATCATATTCTGGTAGTATGGGTTCTAGGACAACAACACAGGTTTTTCTAATATTTATTACTTTTTTCATAAAATTACAATGTAGTATTTATATAGTGTTAATATGTTATTCTAATGTTAACTATGATATGCACATGAACCATCATC
The DNA here is from genome assembly GCA_016081115.2 of Rehmannia glutinosa. Classification (NCBI taxonomy): domain Eukaryota; kingdom Viridiplantae; phylum Streptophyta; class Magnoliopsida; order Lamiales; family Orobanchaceae; genus Rehmannia; species Rehmannia glutinosa. Next base: position 52,761 of record JABTTQ020001250.1, on the reverse strand, counting down.
ATTGGTTGCAACCAGAATTTATAAGATGGACTCAAATACATTTGTAACACAAGAAAGTGACGGGAATTCCACTGTAACAAGGTTGTATAATTGACGTGAAAGAAGTGAGGGCTCTATTTGAAGCATTGATTGTAATTTATTTTGTTATGTTTCTTCTAACACCACTTTGTCAGACTTCTAGTTGGTGGAGAAATAATCAATGTATTTTGTTTAATTATCAAGCCCCTTTGTTTATTGCACCTACCTTAAAAAAGACTAATCTTCATGATGTATAATTATCATATGAAATGGGGATTTAATCTTAACTTATCACCTGAATGTGAACTTCGTCGATTTTCCAATCAAATCGACGTTTAGCGTGGAAAATCGGTTGACCCCATTACTCATTAGAGTTTTTTTCACTTCAGTTAGTAGTTACTGTGATTACTTATGGGATTCTCATGTAGGAATTTTTTTGACAGATGCTTTCCATATAGTTATGTTGATTTGAGATTGAGCAAGTACTACACTCATTTTAGTTGGAAATTTTAGGCCTTGTAAAAATGGAGGGACCTATTTGATTTTAGATGAATACTAAAAGAGATAAAATGAAGAAGATAAAAAAACTGACCAAAATACCCCTATTGGACACCCTTAAACCTTATAAATCGGTTAAAAATACATTAGAAATAGTGGAACCTAATTTAATGGTGGAAAATGCCAAAATTCAAATTTCAGGTGCAATGTGCAAAGGCAAAAACTTGCGTGAGAGACGGTCTCACGGATTTTGATCCGTGAGACAGAGCCCTTAAACAAAGTTTTAAAGGTTTTTTTTTCAGATTTTATTTTTCTTGGGTTTATTTGTTTTTTAGGGTTTATTTTGTTTCTTGGGCTTATTTTTAATTGATTTGGGGTTTTAGGATTTTTAGTTTTTTTTAGGATTTATTTTTTATTTTTTGGGTTTATTTTTGTTTTTCGGGTTTATTCTTTATGGTTCATTTTTTTAGGGTTTATTTTTGTTTCTTCATGGTTCATTATTATTTTTAAATTTATTTTCATGGTTCATTTTCTCAAGACGAAGCCCTTAGGAGGTCCGTCTCACGGATTTAGATCCGTGAAACCGTCTCACAAGAGACTTGCTCATGTGCAAATCAAGTGTAATTTAAGGGTGCAAGTTGCCAATTACCCTCATATAAGATAGGACTAATTTCTTTCCTTTTTTTTTTTTTTTTAACATCACTGAGCCTGGAGCCCGCTATGCCTAGTCTCGCTCCAAAGCCTAAGATATACCATCTTATCTAATAATATTATTGGTGTTAAATAAAGAGATAATTATAAAAACTACCCCTACATTTGAGTTAATTGTACAAATGCCCTCGAGGTTTGATTCTATATTACACTTTGCCCCTTTCATAAAAAAAAATATTCCAAACACGTAAAAATATTACAGTTACCTCTTTACAGTTCACGTCTTTATTCCCCTCCATTTAAGACATACTCAAACTTTAAGGGGATTTTTGTAATTTTGAAACTTTTTTTGGGTTTTTTTGTAATTACCCAAAATTTTAGGAGTAGTTTTTGTAATTATCCCTTAAATAAATGAAAAGGTTGAAGAGCTACTATACCTGGAAAAGAGTCATTGGAAACGAGTGATGAATTTCTCTTCCTTTAATTTCTTCAGGCACTATGTTCTTGCTGATGGATATGTTCAAGTAAGTATACATCAAGCCCAAAAATTTAGCCATCACCTACAACACCTCATCAAAACATAAAGCTATTTACATGGATGATATTAGTTCCAACGATAATAATCGATATAAATTACGGAAAAAACCTCACCAAAGCCTCATAACATTCTTTGACAGAATCCAAGAAAGTGAAAAACGTGGTGCTCCCTCGTATGTCTAGCAAACCGACATAGGAGTCGATAGCATATAACTGTATAAGGGAGCCATGAGGACGATAATTATTATAGCCTTTTGTTCCTTGGGCTTCTTCCATGATACGTAATGTTGGGAAACTAGCTGTATCGAGAAGTGCAGAGTGAGCATGACACATATTGTAGAGCCGACCAGTGTAAATTGCCAGCGGTCCATTATGAACAACCGAGGCCTTGTTTGTTTATGTTTCCGCGCCCCATTTCCAATTCCAACTATTCATGTAAATGAAATCACGTTTGTTTCTAAAATTTCCAATGAAAATCATCATTTTCACTTTCCACTTTTCATACAAAACATCATCTCAAACCTACAATTTCAATTCTCAACCCTATATACTATATCCTACATCACATATCAATCACTATTCTTATTTTTTAATCCAATTATATATGTGAGACCCTCCATTACCAACTTCATCTACTTAAAATACTACATATATATCTAATGGGACCCACTAGCCTACAATCTTATAAATACAATATTATATATTCAATTAAAATATTCAACTACTATCAACTTTTCAAATTATTATATACATAAAATACTATTTCAAAACTACTTAATCAAACATAATCTCATTTCCAAACCTACATAAAACTCATTTTCATTCACTCATCCAAACATAATTCCAGTTTTCACACGAAAACCAATAAATTCTGAAAATTCATTTTCCAACACTAGAAACTAGAAATAGTTTATGGAAACATAACCATACAAGGCACGAAATTTGATTCAAGTTATCTGATTTAATTGTTGGAATTTAGTCTTTGATAAATGGGGTGTTGACCCGATTTTGACCAAATAATAAAGTGGTTTCCCTTAGTAAAAATGGAATTAAATTATTTGTAAAAATTATACTAAAAGAATAAATGAGAATAACATTTAAAATTTCTCAAACCGATTTCGGTGAATAAGAAATTAATGCTATAAGTTAGCCACTGAATACAAATAAATGGTATGAAAAATGGAAAATGTGTGGAAGGAGAGATGCTCCATCCCACATAGGAAAATGAGGATAAGTTTGCACACTTTATATATTCCAAGTTGGATTTATGGGTTTGGGCCCTTGGGGGTACCCAAATTTTTAAAGGGGTAAGTACCTACATGCTTGTGGGTTTGGTTCAAAGACATCCGAGTCGTGGGCCTGGCTTGGGCTTCAAGACATTTATTCTTTTTGGACCAAAAACATTTAAAAATAAATATTTAATTAATTTTTGTAATTATTAAATGGATTTAATTAATTTTCGTAATTAATTAAATGATTTTCCAATCGAACGTTCGGACCCGACACGGGCGGATACACGCCCATGCGTCGGGTCGTGCGTCTGCCGAACTTTTTTTGCGCTACACGCACGGGTAGCGCCACGGCCCGTCGTGGTCGGGTCGTGCGCCTGCCGAACGTTGGAGCACCGGCCAAGACGGCAAGCGTCACGACCGTGCGTGCCTGGTCATGCGCCCAACAAAAAGCAGTCGTCTGTCGGTCTGAAAATGCGTCTTTTCGAGCTAAAAGACGCGATCTTTCCATACTGAGGCACCCGGGCCTATAATAATCGACCCACGATGATCGAAAACAACACACGAAATTATCGGAACATAAAATCGAGTATTGCATTTGCATATTGTCGATTTCTCCTTGAAAAGCTTGAAAGTCGAAACATTTTATGTTGTTATTGTTTCGTTTCTTTGGTAGTCTTAACCTAATCGTAAAAAAGTCGTTAGATCTTAGAGGCGGCGGGCTGAACCGTAAGCACTCGGTATACGGGGTGTTTTCATCTTGTGGATACCGAATCAAATTCAGCTTCGACTTTGCTTTACACTATACACTTAGCCATTTTTCCTAAACAACAATGAAACCTTACAAATTTTACCCAACAATCGCAAAGATGAAAAGTTTTTGTTTACTGTTGAAGACGATGGCATCAACATCGCCGTTCACTCCGGTGGTTCTTTGCTCTCCTGCGTATGGCGAAAACCGGCAAAGTTCTCCATGGTGACTTCAAGAGATGGCAATAGAAGATGATGTTCTATGTGACGACCTTGGGTCTGTCCCATTTTCTGAAGGAGGAACCCCCTACCATTGGTAATGAAGAATCCGACAACGAACGGAGAATCGCTGTGGATGCTTGGCGTAACAGTGATTTCCTTTGTCGGAATTACGTTTTAAATGGGCTAGACGATACCTTGTACAACGCCATAGTTCGTTTCAAAATATCCAAAGAGTTGTTGGACTCTTTGGAGAAGAAATATAAAACGAAGATGTCGGCACAAATTTCTTTGTGGTCGGTAAATTTCTGGATTATAAGATGGTTGACACCAAAACGGTGATTAGCCAAGTGCAAGAAATACATATCATACTTCACGACTTAGTGTCTGAAGGGATGATTCTGAGTGAGTCGTTCCAAGTGGATGCGGTTATCAAAAAATTGCCATCGTGGAAAGATATTAAGAACTACCTCAAAACGAGAAAACGCGAAAAAAATGGGGCTTGAGGATTTGATAGTTCGACTTCGGATTGAGGAAGACAACCGGGATTCCAAATGAAAATCGGCAAATGTGGGGGGTATGACCACACTTTGTGGAACACCAGTGGAGTTTCTGTTGCATTTCTAAATGTAACAAAAGGTGTTGCCAAAAGTGTTGTAAAAACCGAAACCACATTTGCATGGAGTGTTGCCGAAAGTGTTGTAACACTAAAGGCAGACACCGTAACAAGTTGAATCTGAAGTCTTACTAAAGATGTGATAACATCAAAGGTTACACACTTTGTAAAAGATGGAGTAATTGGAATTAAGATCTGAAATCTATTAGAACGAGGTTCTGACTGGTTTAATGGGACAATGTTCTAACAAATAAAATAAAAGTGGCCGAGAGCCATAGGAATTCTGGACGATCTTATGTTAAACAAAGATATCAGAAGTTGGAAGGGGAGCTTTACTTTTTAGCAAACCACATAAAGGAGATTGCCTTGAAATGTGGGGGTGCTTTGGAAAAAGTAGAAGCACCCAAGAAAATAAATTCAGCATTTATGATATAAATGATGGTACGATCATTAAATCAAGAAATGTTGTATTTATTAAATGTGTCTTTTCTTGCAAAGGAAAGAGGTAGGTCTAGACATTTTTGTCAAAGACATAATACCAATAGACAATTGATTTCGAATGGGGTTATTTCGGTTGACTACGTGAAGTCAAAGGAAAACCTTGCGATCCGCTTTACGAAAGGCATAAATCGAGATCAACTGTATAAATTGTTAAGGAATGGGTTTAAAATCCACAACTTAAGAATGTTCATAAGCGGTAACTCCAACCTTGTGAATTGGAGATCCCAAAACCTTGGTTCAATGAGACAACTAAGTTATGAATGTTCAGCTGAACACTTGGAAATTGTGTTATCTCATTCTCGATACATCCAAGTGAATGTAAACCTGCTGAATGTGGTGATGTTAAGTTTAAGACTTTTAATGATTCCTATACGGAAAGGTGGAGTATGACAGGATACTCTTCACATGGAAAAAGAAATAAAGAAACAAAATCGTAAGCACAACATTTGACCATAAATGGTAGAAGAGCTCCACCATTAAAAGGGTTCATTAGACGCTCTGTCAAATATTTTACTTTACTACTATCATAATATCATATGACAATAGCATAATCAATTAATCTTCAATTACATGGTTACGTAAATGCTAATAATGATGGGACATTGATTCGAAATGCTGTGATTTGACCCGAATCCGGCCAGTGGATGATGCTAAAATATTATACTATTCTTATTAATTAATCTAAACGAAATTATGTACAAAGTTTCCTTGGCATAAATTCTTTTTGACTTTCGGCTGGAATATAGAGCATAAATTTATTGCAGAATCTGGCCTTTTGTGCTGGGCCGGTCCATCTCTTTAATGGCCCTACAGAGTTCCTGGTTAGTTCACTATTGGGTCTAATATCAAGTCCACAGTTATGTCGCTTTCGAGTGAACATAGGTTTGTGATATTTTTATTTAAAACTCAACTCAAAAGTTTCAATCCGTATGAATGATTTTCAAATTTCACGAGGATAAATTAGTTTCCATTTAATTCACTCCCAGCTTGTTAAACCATAATCCAATTACTAAAGAACACATTCAATCAATTAGAACATACCCCCTCAAAAAAAAAAAAAAAAATTAGAACATAACCATCCATGTGGTATGGGTTCAAGTATTCGGCTCGATGCACCTCTCAAGTAGTTGACCATCAATATTATTGTCTTTCTTTCAGCAGCAGGGGTGGGTTTGAATTCCACTAAAAGCCACTAGCTTATTGGGGAGAGTAAAAGGGGCAATGTAGCATTAGACCCATTGTGCATAGAAGTATAGAAGTTTTGTTGTGAACCAGAGCTTAGGTGAGGGAATCGAATAGCGGTTAAGTGGTTATGACTTTTAAGCCCATATTAGAGGTTCAAATTTCGATTTCCACCACCTTTTCCCTCCCATAATATGTATCTAAAAGGAAAAAAAACATGATATTGGTTAAAAAATATCACGTGATTTACATCATTTATGACACTCTAAAAGGAATTATGGGAGCCCATGATTAGTCCCAATGATACCGAAATCAAAGACATCGATGGAAAAAAAAAATAATCATCCATTTCTGCAATTGATTTTTCCCTTTTTGTGAATAATAGTGGAGTAACTACTAATAATGTGAAGAAGTTGGAAATTGTGTTGTGTTTGACTTAGAGGTGTAAAATCGAATCGAATCGAACCGATATGATATTGTTCAAACTTATTTGAATTTTTATTGAGTTTAGAAAAATTGCGTTTGAGCCTGCTTTGATTATTAATCGAGTCGAGCTTGAATGTGCTTTAGTCGAACTGAATACAAATCGAGTTCGAGTAACTTGATATTTTACACATACTGTGTTAATTTTTTACTAATCGAGTCCAACTCGAGCCAAACTTTATATTTTATCAAACAAAATTTGTGTTGAAATTTGATTTGTTATGTTAGTAAATTAAAATGGAATGAACTTTTAATGATCGATCTCGAGCGGAATATCGTGTGGTTTGTTTGATTTCCACCCCTAATTTTGACTCATTTTTATTTTTTTGGAAACTTGTGCTTTTGGCTCAGTACATAAATGTTGATTACGCTATTTTCCATAAAGGCTGCTAGTGCCCTTTGCTTTACTCTTCTTTCACACACACACAAACACTCGAGAGTGTGAAAAATGGGAATCTGGGAGTTCATCGGCTCAACAGCTGAAACGGTTAAACAAAACGCACCAGATACGACGCCGTTGAAGAAAGCGTGCGTAAACTCTTACACTTATGGCTCCGCCGCCGTCACCCAGATCGATCAAGCGGTCAGGATCAACGGTCTCTACAAGCTCGGTCAATGGATGCCAGATGATGAAACCAAATCGAAGATCGGCATCTACACCACCAAATTCGCCAAAAACGCTGGGCACTATGCCATCCAGGAGGGCTACAAATTGATCCCTGGTCAGTTGATTTTTTACTTTTGATTTTTTGAAAAGGGTAAGAAAAATTTCATCTCTGTTAGAGAATAGAGAGGATTTTAACCATTATTACTCTTTTTGGTAAATCCACTAGATGTGTTTCTGTAACAATTTTTTGTATGTTCAGGTGGAGTTGCGTTTTCTAATATTCTCACCAAAACCCTAGATGATGTAAAACACGAGAATCTCAAATCAGAAAAACTAGATGTGCCGGAAAACAAGGTGGGTGCACCGAAAAAACACTCTAGACTCTAGTGGTGGGTGTGGAAGCAGTCTCCGGCGACATCGGTGTTGTGTGGGAGATAGATAAAGATCCAGAAGATGTGATCAGAGTTTTTATGATGAAAGAATTTTTTGGTACTCGGTTTTTGGACGATTTAATGGTTCATGAATTAGCAAGATGGAAAGGGAAGAAGCCCGATTAAGGGTCTCACTACTGATGAAAACTTCTGCTGGATTTGATGCTTTTTATGTAGAATTAGTTCTGTAAATTACCTATTTTGCTGCATTATGGTTTCTTGTCTGCAAAAACTGTCATCTTCGTGTAAAATCGCAAGTATTAAGTATGTTTGCTAAGCTCAACATGGTTTGTTTCATCCTATACCTGGAGGAGTATTCCACTCCATGTGCTTAATAACCATAAATTTATTATAGATGTATAAAAATCCTTAATCACACAGTCCGACGTGAATTGTATGCAAATCTACGTTAGATACTATATCTAGTGTATTCGTTCAGGAGTAGCATCTACAAGACCGTTCAACATTTACACCCATTTTGCTGGTGGTGTGCTGCAATTCGCTTATATATTCGGCCAATTGAGTCCTTTCCGCATTTTTAGTTCGGAAGATAATAATAATATCTTCATTTAAAACATGAAAACAGGAATATGTAATGTTAAAAATTATTTGGAGCAAAAGTACGATCAATTTTGATATTATTTTTGTATGAGCACGTATGAATGAAATGAGGAAATGCAAGCAGCACTATTTTGTTGGTTATATTTTCACTCTTGCATGTTACATTAATACTGTGGTAGAACAATGTCAACCTAAAGAATGTAAATACGGTAATAGATGCTGTTTTATTATTTGACATACAGAAAGCATGACATTACCTCAGTCACATAAATACACATTAGAGTAACCAGGAACCAGTTACTAAAAATCACTCTTTCTTCTTGTCACTGGTTCCCCAAACTGATCCGGCGCGGTACGGCTCAGCGGTGTACGCGTATTGCATGAAGAGAGAGAAGAAAACCATCTCCACAATCACTAACATATTTTGAAGAGCTTCCTCTAGATGCTCAACATCGAGCCAGAAATGATTCGATTTAACAATCCCCATTGCCACAAGAATATCAAGTACAAATCCCTGGAAAAAAGAATGAAGAATAAGCATCTGGTTAATCATTACATACATGGTAACTATTGTAGACAAAATTAACAAAATTAACAAAAATACCCTAAAGTTAAGTTTGCTTACAAAAAAACCCAAAATTATGAATACCCTGGCATTTGTTTCTCCTTTACAAATTGCAAAATGGGGTATTTGTTAGGTAATACAAACCTCACGGAAGTGTTTGTAAGACTTTAATGGAACATTTGTAATTTTGAAAAATAACTGGAGTTTTATGTAATAAGGCAAAATCTCATAGTAGATTCTATAATTATCCCTTTAATAAATGGCATTCACATCTAAACATAAAATTTCTAATAAGCAAGGTTGGAATTTAATAATAATTGTTCCAGTACATAAGTAATTGTGATAAAGACTAGCAATTTTGGTACGCCATACAATGTAATCCAAACGGGATCTTCTATTCCATTTTATATTCGTGTATGAATGTGATGTATACAATGATGTTATAATTGTACACGTGTTTTTCTGGACCACCAATTGAAATAGAGGTAATCCAGTCAGCTCCTCATTTTTCTCATGGCATTAAACTGGATATTTAAGTGAAACGAGTATGAGAAATATACCTGCCAGAAACAGAAGAAGACGATGCCTTTGACACACAAAAACTTGGCAAGCGGTTTGTGTGGCGCTAACTCTTTCGCAAAAACATGGTAGAACACCACAAGGGAATACAATGCCAGCGAAACTGAAACATTCAAGATGATCGTGAATGTCGAGCTAAGCCAACTTGGATAAATTCCAAGAAGTTGAAACGATATCATCAACACCGAGCAAACAGGGCGAATTACGACAAATTGCCATGTCCAGTCCTTGAGAAGTTTTAGATTTTTGTGGTCCAAGCGGACAGTGTGAGGCTGCATTTGACAGAGCAAATGAATTTCAGACCATAATTAATTATTTGACGGGAGCCAAAGACACGAAAGTGGAGTGAACTAGATGAAAAACTCAAAAACAATCATATAAGCTAGGACTAATTTCTTTTTTTTTTTTTTTTTTGAATTTCCTAACACTGCCGAGTTAGAGACAACAGGCCTGGGCCAGTATGGCCCGAGTCTCCTCCAGTGCCTAAGATATACCACCTTATCTAATATTACGATTGGTGTTAAATAAAGAGATAATTATAAAAACTATCCCTAATGTTTGAGCTAATTACAAATAAAACCATAGGTTTTTGAAAAATTACACAAATTCTCTCGAGGTTTGATTCTATATTACACTTTGCTCCTTTCATAAGCAAAAATATTTCAAACACCCCCTTTACATTTGTAAAAATATTACATTACATGTATTTACTCCCTTACATTTAAGACATAAATCAAACTTTAAGGGGATTTTTGTAATTTTGAAACTTTTTTGGGTTTTTTTGTATTTACCCAAAATCTCAGGAGTAGTTTATGTAATTATCCCTTAAATAAATGAAAAGTTTGAAGAGCTACTATACCTGGAAAAGAGTCATTGGAAATGAATGATGAATTTCTCTTCCTTTAATTTCATCAGGCACTATGTTCTTGCTGATGGATATGTTCAGGTAAGTATACATCAAGCCCAAAAACTTAGCCATCACCTACAACACCTCATCAAAAATAAAGTTATTTACGCGGATGATATTAGTTCCAAGGATAAATAATCGATATAACTTACGGAAAAAACTCACCAGAGCCTCGTAACATTCTTTGACAGAATCCAAGAAAGTGAAAAACGTCGTGCTCCCTCGTACGTCTAGCAAACCAACATAGGAGTCGATAGCATATAAGGGAGCCATGAGGACGATAATTATTATCGCCTTTTGTTCCTTCCTTCGGCTTCTTCCATGATAGGTAATGTTGGGAAACTAGCTGTATCGAGAAGTGCAGAGTGAGCATGACACATATTGTAGAGCCAATCAGTGTAAATTGCCCGCGGTCCATTGTGAATAACTGAAATTTCAGATTCGAGTTATCTGATGTAATGTTACACCATCATGTAAATAAACACATAGCCAACATTGGATCATTCACAATTTTGGTGATAAAGTAGTAAACATACAAATTGGGGAAATGTAAGTTGAAGAAAATCTTGGAAGCAAATGGTGATCAATGGAAATATGTTACAATATATGATACTCAGATTCTCCAAACTGAAGTGGCTGCAATTATTATGATTATATAGTCATGGAAATTGTCTTAAATTTAATGCTAATGTACTCCTGTTTTTCCTCAGCAAACCAACTATAGTAGCTTCCCACTTTTGAAATTATCCCATATTCCCAAAGTTTAACATCACTTAGAAATGTTCTAAAAAGACCACAAAGAAAGGAAAAAAATAAGAGACAATTAAAAAAAAAAAAAACCCTGAGGTTTGGGTAATTACAAAAGAAAAAAAAAGTTTTCAAAATTACAAAAATACCCTTGAGGTTTGATTCTGTCTTACATTTTCCCCTTCATAAACAAAAAATATTTAAAAAAAAACACCCATGACATTTATAGACATATTACAATTACCCTCAAATTTAAGACAAAATCAAACATGTAGGAGTTTTTGTAATTTTCAAAAACCTCAGGATCTCTTTTGCAATTAGCCCAAACCTGAGCGGGATTTTTATAATTATCCCAAAACACAATGAACATTATGCTGCAGCTAACACAATTTTCGCCTTGTCCTTAGTGTATGGCAAGAACTTAAAATCTCCATTTGCACACTATGTAAATAATTATCCACCCAACGATCAAATGAAAAACCCACTATCTACTTTCGAGTTTCAGTTTTTATATTACATAATAATTTAAGTTACCCCATTAAAAAGCATATATACAGCAAACAAAACGACGACGCCCTTATTGAAGGAAGTTTCTGATCATTCACGTGGAATAAGCAAGAAGAAAAGGAACACTTACACAGAGTTGTGGGCAGTGATATTTGATCGGAGATGTGAAGAAGCCAAGAAGAAAAATTCGAGTCCTTTTTCTGATCCAAGATAATAATTTGACTATATACACATGAAAAATTCAATCTGTAATAAATAATGAAATGGGAGGCCGTAGTTAATTATTGGACTCATTGATAGTGTTTGTGATGTTTTGGTGGGAAAGCCAACAACACGTGTTTCTATTTATTTTTTATTTTATAATTTGTTTTTTCAATTAATTATATATTTAATTTAAAAAAATTAATTATATATTTATGAAAAATATATTTTACATAGTACAATTTTATTTATTATATAAACGAACTAATCGGGATCCCTCGTCCAATTTTATTTGATTACCAACGGATGGTTCCCCGGAGATTTTGTCATCCCCTAATTTTAAACAATAACAACAAATTCTCTCAATTATATTTTTTGGGAGGAGATCATTTATTTTGTATTCATTATTGTTATTAGAAAAAGATCAATTATATTGATAAATCAGAATGTCAACAATCAACTGTAAATTCTTGATTTCTGATGATGCCAACAAATCGCAAGTAACACGGGATGTTAATGAATTGAATTTTAAGTAAAAATGCCAAAAACTTTGGGGTAATTTTGTCCCTCCAATTCTTTTTTCTTCTTCAATTTTTGGTTCGGAATTTTGTTATGGGCATTATCTATTTTATACAAATTCTGTTGGTTTCACAAACTCAGGAAACTTTTTGCAATTTTGAAATTTAGCAGAGTTTTTTTCTGTAATTACCTGAAATGTCAGGGTACTTTTGGTAATTAACCCTAGACTATAAGTAGGAAAAACCATTGGCTCCAACTGCAAAATGTGTCCCATATGAATTCTGCATTCAAATTGCCTATTTAAAAGTTCTTGAGTGACAGATCATTAGCCCTTGTGCAACTTTAATGTTGACAAATCTCTTAACCCTAAACTATACTATGTATTACCAACTTGTAAAGTAAGTCCCCAAATCTTCACAAAGTCTGTGCACCCCACCCCCCACCCCCCCAAAAAAAAAAAAAAAAAAAAAAGAAAAAAACATTGTCAATGTCCAATGGTAGGAATCCTGCCAACTATATTTCTTTCTGATTTTCATATTTTCAATAAGAATTGGAAGTTTAAGCAATCTTTCTTTATGTCCTAACTTGGAGCATTATCAAATTTTGCCAAACACCAATATCAATGTCAAATGTATGTTTCCTGGTTTTTGTGTGAAAGCATGCTGGATTTGTACCTTATACTTTAATTTACTTCATTCAAACAAACCAAACTAGCACTTAAATGGCAATTGGACTTGGGAACAAAAAAAATTAATAGGTTTATCTTGGTCTTACACGGAATAAACACCATTTACAAGCAACCCCAAGGACTCTTAACTACTTATAAATCAGAAGACATGGAGACTAAATATTACACCAAAGGAGTTGTACTGATATTTTCCCACTTTTTCGATTCTTTTGCAGTTAACTGAAATTATGAAGATCTTTAGCAATAATTGTTTGTTGATCATTATGTTGATATGTGCATCCATTGTTGCACAGATATTTGCACAGAAACCAGAAAGGGTGACCTGCACAAACCGTAGGAGCCGATGCTTCCTCAAGAGCATAACCTGCCCAATTCAATGTCCATTGAGAAGGCCAAAAGATCCAAAGGCTAAAGTTTGCTACATCAACTGTGATTCTCCAATATGCAAGGCTGAATGCAGACGTAAGTTATATAGGGATAATTACATATTCTACCCTGAGGTTTGGGTTAATTACAGAAAAAAATCACAACTTTTTGAAAATTACAAAAACCGGGTGAGATTTGGTTATGTATAACACTTACCCATTTCATAAGCAAAAACATCTCAAACATCGGCCTTACATTTGTAAAAATATTGCAATTGCCCCTTATATTTAACATTGAATCGAACCTCAAAGTTTTTTTTTTGTAATTTTCCAATATCTCTGGGTATTTTTGTAGTTAACCCAAACCTCAGGGTAGTTTTTGTAATTATCCCTTATATATACTGATTTAGCTTGACATACATTTGTCGGGATAATTACAAATATCTTTCAAAATTACAAATACCCCAATGACATTTTTTTAACAAATTGCACACTCAAAGAGTACAAACTTCAATGAGGTGCTTGAACACTTTAAGGGGATATTTTTAATTTTGAAAGATAAATGGAGTTTTTGTAATTAAAATAAATCTCAGGGGTATTTTTTTTTGTAAATATCCGTACATTTGTTTCCTGCTGATCTATTTCAAGAAGTAACTAACGGTTTCATTTGGTCTCTTGGAGTTTAGACCGAAAGCCGAGTTGCAACGGAATCGGATCAGCGTGCTACGATCCCGTTTCATCGGGCGCAGACGGCGGTGTTCTCTACTTCCACGGCAAGAAAAACGAGCATTTCACCTTAGTTTCCGACACAAATCTCCAAATTTCATCGGTCACCACCCCACGGGCCGAACCCGTGACTACACTTGGATTCAGGCACTAGGCATTCTTTTCGGCTCCCACAACTTCTCCGTGGAGGCAACTAAAGCCGCAACATGGGACAACAGCGTCGACCACTTCAAATTCTCATTCGATGGCAATGAGGTTGTCTTGCCAGCGTCTTCGTGGAAATCTCAAAACGGCGACGTCACGTTAGAGAGAGTATCGAGCACGAACAGCGTGATCCTTTCAGTAGCCGAAAATGTGGAGATTGGGGTCAATGCAGTCCCTATAACTAAAGAAGATGACAGAGTTCACAAATATCAAATACCTTCTGATGATTGTTTTGCACATTTGGAGGCGCAGTTTAAGTTTTTTGATCTTTCGCATGGCGTGGAGGGCGTGTTGACTTATCGGCCGGATTATGAGAGACGGTTGAGATCAGGTGTTGCGATGGCGGTGGTGGGAGGGGAAGACGAGTATAGAACTACAACACTTTTTGCAGCAAACTGCAAAAAATGTGTGTTTTCTGCTATTAAAGATGGAGATGAAAGGCTGAGCTTGGAGATAATGTAGACCATTTGTGTTACATTATTAACTTGTAGAATAATACCTAAATAACACCAGTTGTGTTCTTTCTAGAAAGGGATAATTGCAAAAAGCCCCCAGGCTAATTACAAAAAAAAAAAAAAAAAACAGAGATTTATGAAAATTACAAAAATCTGTCTTACATTTTACCACTTAGAAAATTGCAAAATCGGTCATGTATCTATATGGGTGTTGCAAAATTAGTCCCGTAACTTTTAAAGTTGCAATTTTAGTCCTATGACAATTTTTCCCCTTAGCAAAAATAACATTTTTAATTATGTAATTTTTAGAATTTGACAATTTTGGTTTTTATTTTTAATTGTTGTAATTTCGGTCGTATTATTGAAATGACCATTTTTGGCATATTTCACGTGTTTTTGTATTTTCAAAATTAGGAAATTATATATGTAGAACTCGTATCTCGGGTTTTGATCGGATTCA
Source organism: Rehmannia glutinosa (assembly GCA_016081115.2). Classification (NCBI taxonomy): domain Eukaryota; kingdom Viridiplantae; phylum Streptophyta; class Magnoliopsida; order Lamiales; family Orobanchaceae; genus Rehmannia; species Rehmannia glutinosa. The sequence continues at coordinate 37,555 of JABTTQ020001250.1, read as the reverse complement.
TAAATCTAAAATTCTTCCATCATAGGCAATCTATATTTGATAAATAAATTCTACTCAAGTAAATAAAACATAGGTTATGATACTATTTTAAATTTGATCTTAGGTATATTAATTTTCGGCTATCAAGCGCATTTTGGGAATACTTAAAATATTGAAATACCCCTTAAGACCAAAGTTGCATCAACTTAAAACTTACAAGACTAAAATTGCACAAATCTAACACCGACGGACCAAAATTGCAAAAAGTTAAATATACAGGACTAAAATCACAACTTCAAAAGTTACAGGACTAATATTGCAATACCTCTATAGATATGGGACTAATTTTGCATTTTCCTTTTTCCACTTCAAACACAAAAAGAACATTTCAAAAACTCCTCAAACATTTATAGAGATATTACGATTATAGAGATATTACGATTACGGATTTGAAATTATCCAAACAAAGTCAATAGATTTATTATTATGAATCTGAAATACTCAGCTTCAAATTAAATCCATCAGTTCAAAAATAAAGCCTAAGAAAAGGAAAAGCAACAATGAGACAGACATCAGAAAAGCTCATCAAATTTGCTTCAGCAGAAAATTTTCCAGTGCCTGAATGAAAGCAACTCCTGATTTTACCGTCTCCCCGGGAGGCGCTCGTGTTTCCTGGCATTCGATCGCGAAATCCACCTTCAGATCAACCAGAGTCTCTGAATCTCCCAATGCAGTAAGTTGGAAACAAGCTTTGTAAAATGTAAATCCAAGATTAAGGCGACCTCCTTCGATGACTTGTAACGCAATCTGATGCAAAGACTCATCAAATTCCACAATCTTTTCCTTCTGGTAGCTCATATTTGGTACATCTATCAGTATCATTCACACACACACAAACACATAAAAAAAAATTGCGTCAGGTGTATAAAATAAGGGATAATTACAAAAACACCCCTGAGGTTTGGTTAATTACAGAAAAACCCAGACATGTTTCAAAATTACAAGAAACCCCTTCAGGTTTCGTTTTGTCGGGGGTAACTGTAATATTTTTGCAAACGTCAGAGGTTTTTTTGAAATATTTTCGAAATCACGGGGGAAAATGTAAGACGGAATCAAACTTCAAGGTTTTTTTTTTGTAATTTTCAAAGAACTGGGTTTTTTTGTAATTAGCCCAAACCTTAGGGTGTTTTTGTAATTATCCCATAAAATAACTTTGAAGCGTTTTTTTTTCCAATCCAAAATTCAGATACTAATAAATATTTGAAGTGTAACTCACCAGGGCCAAACTTGAAGAGATAAACTGTTCCAAGTCCACCATCTCCTTCTAATATTTCTGCCTCCTTTACAAGTTTTGGAACAATGGTTGGAAGAATAGATTTTAGATCCTTAGCCAAAGCCCTCCATAGGACATCAATTCCAACATTAACCTTCACTTGCCCTTTTTCTTGCATTGCTCTTCTAACGAATGAGTCCTTTTGATACTTTTTTTTTAATCCTTGTTTATAAGAACTCTTTTTTAAGGAGAGAATAATTTGGCCTGAGGGTAATGAAGCATCTTTGCTTATCAAGGCTCGAAAGTCGAAAGATGCTTGTTTTCTTCTGTCCAAATTAATATATTCTCATAATTAATGTTTTCCTCTTTTTTTTGTTGGTGATACCTCTGTATTAATTCGTTATCTGCAATGTGTTGTTGAGGATTACACAGATTTTTGCTTGTGCGGTAGGGAAAGATAATTTATTGCAATTAAATTTATGGAAATGCTAAAGAGTACACGAATTCTAGAGAAAAGTGGCTAGTTAATGTGCAATGATTACGAAAATAAATGATAATGTACGTTTTCTGTGATTTATTTCATTACTAAATTTAAATTGTTTAGTAAATGCAAATTGAGAAACTCTAGCTACAGAATCACTGAACCAGATTCTAGCTGTCCTTGTGCCTAAATTCATTGCCAAATTTACCGACAAGCACCAATCCACAAGTGAAATAGCATTTGGTTTGTGGGGATAATAATCATTTACCCTGAAATTAGATTGAAGACGGTGATTAAAAAAGGGATAATTACAAAACAATCCCTAAAATTCAGGCTAATTACAAAAAGAGCTTTTTGAAAATTAAAAAAAAAAAACCTTGAACTTTGATCCATCTTACATTTTCCCCTTCATAGAAAAAAAAACTATTTCAAAACCCCTCTGATATTTATCAAAATATTACAGTTACCACCTTAAAGTTATGATATAATCAAACCTGAGGGTTTTCTATAATTTTACAACATCTCCTCAAGGGTGTTTTTGTAATCATCCCTAAAAAATAACAGGACAAGAAAGGAATTAAACTCCAATGCCCTTGATATGTCCTAAATTATACACACAAGATGCTTGCTTCATTATTTTCCAATAAGTAGCCAAAAGACAGCACAGTTCATACAGTAATGTACTTATAATTTGTTGTGTACAAGTAATGAAAGCTGTAAACTGTATTAATCCAATTGAATATAAGGATACATTTCAATGGGCTAAGCAGAAAACAACAATCATTCATGCATTCGCCCAACCAATAATATATAAATACATACATTGAATTATATTATTACGACAAAAAATTCAAAAATAAGAAGAATAGCAAATCACCTTCTTGGCATGCCTGGGTGGTATCATATCTATATCTTCTTTTGAGTCCAGAAGTGAAGTCCCACTCAGAATAAGCGATCATCATCACCATCAAAGGAATCAACGGCTCACATTCTTTCACCTCCCACGTGGATTTACAAGCTGAGAGAAAACGGCACTGGTCGCCGCATCTTCAGCATCATCATCTGTCCCAGAATGACCCCCTTCAATCATACTCACACTGTTGTCGAAAGGCTCCAACGGTGTCAAAGGAATGCCGGGGATATGGTTCGTACTGTTATCGTCCGGTTCCATTAGAGCCGATGATGTCTCCTCAAGCTGAAGAGCATATTCCAAGTTCCACAAAACATCTCCCATGGACGGCCTATCGACGCCGTGCTCGGCCAGACACTTTTCGGCCGTCTCTCCGAATTTCTTCAAAGACGCGGTATTTACCTTCCCGACCAGATTCTTGTCCATAATATGTTCCAACATTCCTTTCCTTTGCCACGTCATCGCCCACTCGGCAATATTAACTTGCTCTCTCGAAGAACAGGGTTCAAAGCCGGTCGCGCGTACAAAGAACCTCCATAAGAACTACGCCGAGCGAGTAGACGTCCGATTTCTCAGTAAGCTGTTGCCGCCTGAAGTACTCGGGATCGAGGTATCCGGCTACCCTTGACAGCTGTACTCACGTGCGTCTGATCAAGAGCCGGTCCAGTTTTAGACAGGCCAAAATCGGCCACCTTCGCCACGAAATTCTCGTCTAGGAGTATATTTGTTGTTTTCACGTCACGGTGAATTATACTCTGAGTCGCTCCAGTGTGTAGATAATGAAGCCCTCTAGCCGCACCGATACAAATCTCGAGGCGTTGTTTCCATGAGAGAGACGGGAGGTCCGTCCCGTAGAGATGGCTCCGGAGGGGCCCGTTCGCCATGTATTCGTAGACGAGAATCATCTCCGACCGTTCGTCACAATAGCCAATGAGAGAGACTAAGTGACGGTGGCGAAGCTTGGATAACATTTCGATCTCTGTACGAAATTCCGCGAGGCCTTGCTCGGATCTCGGATTTCCTCTTTTGACGGCAACTCTCGTTCCGTCTTCGAGGGTTCCTTTGTACACCCTACCGAAACCACCAACACCAAGAAGCAAGTTTTCGTCGAATTTATTAGTGGCGTCCATTATTTCTTGAAACATGAAGAACCGGCCGAGATTGGAGGAACCTATCGTTATGCAGCTCGCCGTGCACGCTTTTTGAGAAGTGGTTGACATTTTTGTCACAGTCAAAGAGTTTCCATATAAGGGCAAAGGAAGCCAAGAACTTCCTTGTTGGGCTTCCTTTGACCTGCGAGTGGCCAAACAGAAGTAACACAATCCGATAAACACCATTGCGGCAAAAGCACCAACCACAGAGCCGATTATGATACCCGTTTTGCTCTTTTTCGGAGGTAATACAAGGAGATTATCCACAGGCAAAGTTCCAGTCAAGCTTCTAACATCATTGCTCATCTTCATAATTTCCAAACCATTCATGATGGCATTTATTAAATCAGTATTCGTATCAGGACCGACGCTAACAGTCAGAGTATTCAAATCAGCAGAAGTTTTAGCAACAAAGTCTCTGTAATACGGCACATCCAAATTACCTGCTTGATTCGATAAATCCAGACTCCCAATAGCAATATCTGTATTAATATACAGGTTGAATATAAGACTGTTCAACGACTTGCTCACAATATCACAGAAATGAACCCGCACTAAATACGAGAAATTTGGATCAACCTCGAAAACCCAAGTGATATTGAAGTTCACATTGGTCACGTTCGCCTCTCCCATGGTCTCAGCGGTAGCATACACATAATTAGGCGCTATTTCGGGCGAAACTGAAGCGCCGTATTTTATATTCGAAGGGCTAACCGAGACATTCACCGCAGAGCTGTTCACATGAAGGTACTTCACATCATTCTCCCAAGTTCTTCCTAAAGTGTCGTTCTGAGCAGTAACCAGAGGACCACCCATATTCAAACGATAAACGGTTTCTAAAGCCAGCCCAGAGAGGCCACTAATCGGACCGTAAGGCGATAACGCCACCGCCTGGTCGGAGATTAAGTTGTCCGGGATAGAGACAACCTCGATAGCGTTGACAAAAGCAACAGAATTATTTCCGGGAATGAAAGTAATCGACAGGCTATTAGAAGTTACATTGACTGCATACTCCTTGAAAAGATAAGAGCCATTGTAAGTGTTGAAACTGAAGTTGTGCAAGAGCACGAAATCATCGGTGACAACAGTGATCGAGGCCGGTTAAATTCTGGCCCCGGAGAGGATAAAAATGAAGGCGAACCCAATGCCGGCCTTCTCGCTCAATGTCGAATCTATAAGAAGTTGTGGTTGTGAAAATTCTTGCAGATTGATAAATAGGAAAAGGGGCGGTCGAATTGGAGGTAGCAATAATCGAATTGCCTCGGGTTTTTAGAGAAACCGAGGATTGAACTGAATCAGGAATATAGGTTTGACCAAGAAATGTCACATTTTGTGAAGATCCACAGGCAAGCAAGTAGTTATCAGCAGGAGTGAATTGGGCAAATGATATACAACTACTGAAAAATCCAAGAACAATTACAGCTACAAATATAGGTGCCCATTTCACTATATTCATAGCTTCCTAAGCAGAAAAAATAAACACCACTCTAAAATGGGTCTTTCAAGGTAAACCAAGATTTAGAAATTAGGCAATGAAATAAAACAACGAAAATTGAATCCCTAATTCTGGTTTGCCAAAAAATCTACCCAAAATTCCCAGATCTATTCAAGACAGTGTTTACTCGAAACAAGTTATATGGCAAATAAGCATCATGTATAACTACAATTTTTAACAATTTTACCTCACTCAATGGAGCTTAAAGACTTGCAAACGAGCTGGAGTGTGGAATTAATTTAACCACCATGAGAACTGGAAAACCCATCAAGTTTTAAGTAGCATACCTTTTCTAGTGCAAAACTGCACCAGCTCTTTCCAGGCTGTTGATTAGGCTGTCAATTTACAGAGGGAAAAAAGGGTTTTTTTTATTTTATTTTGAAAAAGAAAATCATGGACCCACAAGAGGAAACTTCAAAAAGCTCATCCTCTACAGTAGCAATTTGCGAACAGCTGTTGTTTACAGATAATGTGGGTGTGATTTGGATACTCGCAGTATTCTTAAGAAAGAAAGAGCGGAATATGATTTCTGAAAATGAAAGCTCTGCTGCTGGGCCTTTTCTGTAGAAAAATAAAATATTGTGGGTCTTTTACTAATTTACTTTATTTTTTTGGTTTTAGTGTGGAATATATTATTTTCTATTTTCTAAATTGTTATTATTTGGTGAGGAATAATACTGAGGTTTTTGCTCTGCTGGGCCTAACGATCTTGGGGACCCACTTTACGCGGCTGAGGGATATGGAGGGACCGGCTTGACGGCGTTACATGACGGAGGCGAACATGGATTTGAGAATTGAAACCATTAATTAGATGGAATAAATTGCACTCAATTTTACTATAAAGTAGCAACCACCACCCATTTGTTTGGCCAGTGGTATTCTTTCTTTTCCAATGTGTGGGAGATTAAGGGTTATTAAGGTGAAGTGTGTGTGCGTAATCTCAGAAGAAAAAAATTACTATAAAGTAACCCAAATTAACAAAATCTTGGACATGTTTGAAAGTGATTAATGTTTAAACTTAAAACATTCATTAAGCTGATAATAAAATTTAAGTGAAAAAGTGAGAAATAATCATTTGAGAAGTAACAGTTTCTCTCAAGTGGCTTGTCCATACAAGTTGCATATCTACTTCACATACCCTATTTTTTTTTTTTTTCCTTTTATGAATATACACATTTCATTTACTTATTGCGCTATTTTATCTATATGTATGGGTCTAGATTATATTATCATAAAAGTAAAAAATAGAATAAAAATCCTTGTATTATCAATTTAATCGTTTGTAATTTCAAAACATAATTTTGAAAAAATGAAAATTAAAAACTATACTGAGAATTATGTATATTTCAGGCTTGAAAGTTAATCTTATTAAATATGTGAGTTATTATGTATATTTTAGAGTTTACACATCGCTCATCACTTTAGTAGTTTTTACTATTTACTCACCCTAAACTCCATACGTTACTTTAAATAATATTGGTGACATCTCCTAAATATGATTGACATGATGACAGTTATCGAAGCGAGTCAATTGGACGTAGAGACCAAAAGCAACAATATTTCATATTATTGCATACCAATATGATATCAATAGGTGCTACGTTTTTTTTTATATATATTGCAATAGTGTATTGTCATAACATTTGTGTATTATATGTCATTAATGCACTAACACATTGTAATCTAGAGAGACAATTCTCTTGATTTGTTATGATTTGTGGTTTGTAATTGCACCAACACATGAAAGGCTCGTCAAAATATAGGTCCCCGGTGATATCCTATTTATATTTCATGTGATATTCCAATAAATTGTGTGGATGTAAACTGCACAAAATGATGTCATTATTGTTTATGTAACATTAAATATAGTGTTGAAATATGAGATGGAATAATGAATAATATTGGATATATTCTCGAGAGAGAGGCTTAACAAGGAAGCGTTGGAACTAAAAAAGGGGGGAAAAACGAGAAAGTTAGATAACGATAAGTTGGGAGTATTCAAATTTCACAAGGGTTATGTTTTACTTTCTTATTATTTTGGTTTGGGGAGCTTAAATTAAACATTTAATGCTAGAGACTAAACATAAACTTTTTGGTGGATTTAGTTACTTTACTTGGGTTAGTCGATCTTTCCACTTGGTAGCCTACCCAACCAGTTATACTATCGGATTAACACACACCCACGTGGATGTGTGTGTATGTATTGATCTAATCGGTATAGAACCTAACCGGGTAAATTTGCAAGTGGGTAAAGATCTACTTACCCTACTTGCTTTCTCAATTAGCTCTTATCATATTATTACTTTAATTGATTAATGCAGCTTTGGAAAAACAATTATCATTCTAGAAATGATATATTATTTATAGATATTCCACCCCTCAAAAAAAAAAAAAAAAAAACCTTAGACACCAAACTGCTTGACCCTTAATCAAATTTCTAAATTTCACCTTCAAAAAAAATTCTAAATTTCAACATTGGTAGCTATAGTTAATTATAAATTAAGACAACTTTTAATCTTTTTTTGTTGAAAAAAGCTGGACAATGGAATTTTTATGGTGTATGTAATGTCCCACCTAATTGAAGAATTGACTACGAGGTCCAAGAAACGGAATCTGAACCTCGTCGCCGTTAAAGGTGACGTCCGTTATTCAATTTTCTAATAACCGCCTAACTACTGCACATGGCCATGGACGCTTACGTCCCTATCTGTCTCTTTTTTTAAGGGTTCTTGTCCAACATTAAATCTTCATAACAAACCAAAGTATCGAAAACATTGTTTTAATGACAAACATAATCAAAGTGGAAGAAAGTGGTGCAAAAAATGTTAAAGGTATTGATTGCTTTGTTTTCTTCTTAAAGGATAATTTGTTTACTTAATACATGTTTTGTCCTCATGGTGGCATTCAATTTATGTGGGTCCTACGATTCGAATGGAATCTTCGGTTCTGAAATCGAGTTGCATCTCATTTTCAATCTGTGATTGTCACATGTATAAAACTGTCATATAAATTTTGAAGCGGAAATCAAACCAAAATTGTGGATTTTTAATATGGTAAATTTTATACACGTGACAATAACTCTATTAATTGAAATGAAGATAAAACGCATCCTTTTAGAATAGAAAATTTCGTCCACATCAATTGTGTTATTTTGATTAGAGTGAACAAAAATATATGGTTGTGTCAAAAAATACGTCAATTATGTAAAACTCGAAGTTGTTTCCAATTGAAAATTTTAAAATGATTTAATTTTGATACGAAGATTCAAGTGCGATAGGTATTCCAATACAAATTGATGGTCATTCGTTGTCCAGGGAGGTGGGACATTTTGTTCGAGTGTTAGTTGAACTTAATTTGAATAAATCTCTTCAGGAATTTATTATGGTTGAAAGGGTGGGGCATTGCTATGTTGTTTCGATTAGTTATGAGAATTTGCCGATTTTTTGCATTAATTTCGGATTGTCGGGCATCGTATTACGAATTATTGGCATCAAGATGCGACAAAAAAAGCTGACATTATTCAAACTGATAAGAGCCCGATTCATGGACGATCTGCCATTAGGACAGGGAATCGTGGTAGGATTCTCGCTTAACAAGTGTAAAGAAGTAATTATGGAAACTTGGGTTCAACTTAAGCCCCAAAGCACTGTTTCTACGGAGAGGAGTATTGGCCCTAAGGAGGATGGACCATCCACTTCGGGTATTCAAACACAGAATTCTTTTAACGTGTTGGTTGATACATCATATGATTTGCATGGAGAGAATGAGCCCTCACAAGTCCATGCAGATATGGGTATCAAAGGTTCGAATGTCAATCCTGATAGGACTATAGTTCTTTATCAAACACCAAAACGGAGTTTGGTTATTTTTCGTGAGGACATGGTGATTGCACCAAATTTAGATGAAAAGAATCAAGCAGATCTCCACTTTTGCCATGGAAGCTGTATGTAGAAGTTATCCGCTTAATGATTATGTCCTTAGCTCTAACGATCCGTCAGAGGATTTCAAAGCAATGGCTGCATCAGCACGGAAACGTTGGTCTGATATGACAGATGAAGAAGAACAAGACAAATCAGAAACTTTAAAGAACAAGCTAGGCGACTCCTCAACTACTGTCAGGGCCAGACATGTGCTTCACCGGGCCCCAGGCGAGATTATGAAAATGGGCCCTTATAGTGTAATCATTTTTTTATCTTAAAATATTACTCTAAAGCAAGGACTGCTAAATCAATTGTAAAACTAATTACAATAATAACCAGAGAAAATACAAAAATGTTGTCGATTACTATTAGATGCTATAATTAAAGACATAAAAAATAAAAAACATGTTTGATAAAAAAAAATAATTTAGCAATTAACGGCACATATGACAAAAAAAAAAAAAAAGAATTCTTGACTCTTGATGAAGAGGTAAGGTTTGGGTTGGGGGTGCTCTTCTTGTCTTAAGGTTTGGGCATTTCCTTATTTTAATTTTTGTATGAGCTGGAAAAAAAAAATGGACACCGAACTCTAAAGAAGAAAAAAAAAAACTTGGGCCCCCAATTATTTGGGGCCCTAGTCGAGCCTTCATCCACCTCTCCTATCGTCCGCCTCCTACGACTCGCTATTCACACACGCGTCTTCCCGTAGTTTATGAAGGCGCTATGGAAATTATGGCTCGAGAATCCTCGGCCGATATTCCACAAAGCTACATCGTACCATCAAGACGATATTCGAATACATGCAAAAAAAAATGACAATGTCACTCGAAAATCCTTGAGACATAAAATCCCTTCATTTAAATTGCGTCTTAAAGTTATTTACGTTGTTTTTTTTTCCTGAAGTTTTGCATTGTTTTTCCTTTTTCACACCGATCGATTTGTGATTATGACTTTTCCTTTCTTTTTATATATTTCCATTTATTTAAAGAATTAAGTGGATAGGAATCCCTAAGTGTTAGAGAAACAGCCAAATGTGTATTGAATTATTTGGCTTTAAAACAAAAATGAAAATATTATTAAAAAAAAACGTTGTTTTCTTTATTTTAAATTTAGAATCCTTAACTATTAAAACCTTTAATCCGAACTGAACTTTCATCTTCATTTGTTTGTATGATATGTTTAAAAATGGCAGTAGGATAGATTTGTCAAAATCGGACACCCAATAGATTAGACCCCATTAAACCTTAAAAATATACATATACTTTTCAAAATAATTCAATTAATACTTTCTAAAACATTTATTTTTAAATCATATAAATATAATATAATAAATTAAAAAAGATAAATCAACATTAAACAGCAACGCGCGAGTTAGAGACAAGACGATTTGAAAAACAAAAATTCAAAACCAACTCTAAATTTACGGGGTGTGTCAACCATGAATTTAATGGAATTTAGAATTTCATGATATTTCATGTGTCCTCAATTTGGATTTTTATGGAATCCATTAAATCTTGAAGTCCTCAACTTGTATTTTAATGGATTCCACGAAAATACAGTATCCTCAAACATTCAAAGATCAATGGAATTCTTTTATAAATGGATTTCGGTGGATTCTGGTGGAATTATAAGCTAGATTTATGAAGGATAAATTCTCACCTTCCCCCCTTGGAATTCAAATTCCATTTTCCAATAATAATTATAAAAATTGGCTATGGTATAAAAAGACAAAATAACATATTTTTCTCTCTTATACATCTCCCCACACATCGTCTTATAATCTCAACAATTCAACACGTTCTACATAAATTTTGTGAATAATCACTGTAGAGTAACTAGAGTTGATTTGTCGTCTTATTTTAATTGCTAATATTTTAATTTTTATCGATAAGTTAATAAGAAAAATTATTGTTATAATAATACTTTACTGGGAATCATTGTTGATAAATATATATTCATTCATCTTGATAGACACATTGTTTTTGTATTAGAGAATGTGGTTTTAAAATTATCTGGTAAGATTTTGATCATCAATGATGTTGTTATTTGTTGAAAATATTTTAAAAATAGTTGTTTATGGAACTATTTCAAATTTTGACAATTTTAAATTATATTTTTATAAAGTTTATGAAACTTTTTTTTTGCTATTGACTTTCTTTCAATATTTACATTTCATATATTTCATTATTATGATGTTATGCTACTAGTTTCATGAAAAATATTAATTATACTTTTTATAACATCCAACAAATTCCAACGAAATCCACATAATTCCATTGTATAAAATTCCATTAGAATCTATTCGAATCCATATGGAATCCATAGAATTCTCTTAAAATCTATAAAATTTTATAACTTAAAAAATCCTTGAAAATCCATGTTGGGGACACCCTCCTTATTGAGAAATTGCGGAAAAAGAATATTGTTTACGCTCACATTACTTTTGTATTTTTCGGGTGATTTTTTTTGACTTTTTTTTGCTCCTACATATTTTTTAGTTATTTTTACTTTGTTTTTCATTTTTTTTCATTTATTGCTTTGTTTTGATGTTGTTTATATTTGTTTCTATGTGGTTTCGATGTCAATACAACTTTCACTTGTTCATGCGTTGTTTTATATATTGTTTCTATTGTTTTTGGGTTGTTTTCTATAATATTTTTAATGTTGTTTAATGTTTCTTTGTTATTTCTATGTAGTTTTTAATGAGTTGTTCCTATGTTGTTTTTAAGGTTGTTCTGATGTTTCAATGCAATTTTTGCCTATTTTTAAGCTCTTTTTGTTCATGTGAAGTTTTTCTATATTGTTTATGTTGTTTTTAGGTTGTTTCTATATAATTTTCAATGTTGTTCTATTATTTTGAAATTCTTAGTTGTTTCCATATTTTCGACATTTTCAATGCATGAGAACAAAATTTGAATTGTGTTTTTCTATTAATGTGATGTTTCTATATTATTTTTAATATTTTTTTCAATATGTGTTGTTTTACGTGTATATTTCTTAATTGTTAAGAGTTTGAGTATAAAATTGACCATTTAATGAGAGACAAAATTATTTTTTCACTTAATTTTATTAGATGAAACATGTTCGATACAATCATGAAACAACAACGTATAAAAATATGAAAAAATTGGCGGGAGCGTAAAAATGTCCAAAAAAAGGTGGAAGCGCAAAAATATGTCTTTTTTTTTTTTGGGAATATTGGGCAATTGTGTCGGAAACCCGAATTTATTTATGATTCTAAAAACTCGTCCAAACTTCCTAAAAAAAAAAAAAAAACTCGTCCAAACAATACAGATTATGATAATTCAAATTGGACTCACCAGTCACCCTCACCATCCTTAATATTCTTTGCAGCCCATTAAAAAATGCATCGTGTGAGTTTCTTGGTACCTATATTGGAGCAGGACTTAGTAGACTATGTATGCGTATAGGAAAATTATGTAATTAAACTTTTTTATACCCAAAATTGGTACCGCAATCCACGGCTTCTTTCTTTGGGGAACTCTTTTGTTTTTTTGTGTTTCTAGTAAACGGGACTCTAAAGACTCCGTGTATCAAGCCGCATGGTCCTTCAATTGGAAGTTTGAATTTTCTCTTGTAAATAATATCACATTTTTTAATATATATAATTAATACTTATTAAATTAATATTAAAAGAGTTATTCCGTAAACTTTACATGCACAGATGCTATCATGTAATCATCAATTCATTTCAACAAGAATTTCGTGGCATGTAAATAGGGGTGATCACTGCGGTTTGGGCGGTTTTTTCAATATTTTCAAATCAATTCTAAGTGCGGTTCGGCCATAAGTTTGATTTCAAGTCGCGGTTTTTAGAATAAAACAAATATGCGGTTTTCAACGGTTTTGGGCGGTTTCGGTCGGTTTTGCGGTTTTAACGCATAATAAGTGAATATTATATAGAACAATCAAAATGAGCAAAAACAACTTATCAATTCGATAATTAAAAAGTTAAGAATATATTGTAATTGCCTAAATTGAATATTATAACAACTTCAATAACATATAATAGTTGAATCTAATAGAAATATGGAGTTTTTGCAATCACTAAAAAAAGTATTTCTTATATTTTGGCCTTAAAAATATTTTTAGTGTTTTCAAGTATCAACTTTTGCTTCCTGTTCGCCTTCATTTAGTCATAATCTAAAAGCTTAATCTAAAAGTATGGAGAGGGTGCTTTAAATTTCCGTTTATGCTCCTAGTTTAATTTTTACAAACAAATAAGCACCTCTACAAAGTTTTCATCGAACAATAAATTGACTAATATGCTTCCCATAGCTTCAATATTTCAATCTCCAACTGCATCCATAACAAGAAATGAAGGCTTTGATATTTAAACTATTGAGTAAATTGACTAATATACCTATAATACACAAGTGAAAATAATTAAATATGACAATACATAATTATACACAAATATACTAAATATACTATAGATTTAGAGAAATGTAATGACATATATAGAAAATATAATATATATATATATATATATATATGTAGTATTCTACTACTTACATGCGGTTAGTGCGGTTTGAGACTTCAAATTGTAATTGCACCATCTTATGCGATGCGGTTTAGACTAAAAATATTAATCGCGGATTTTCCAATAATTAAGCAATTGCGGTGTGGTGCGGTTTGGTTCGATCGGTTTTGCGGTTTTGGTTTTTGTTGATCACCCTACATGTAAATGCTAAAGTCGAAAGGGAAATTTAGTGTTAACATGAAATTTGAGATTGATATACTAATTCAGCAACAAACTTGGATTTTCTGGCTTAGTAGATAAAATGATAAATGCATTTTGTGAAAATATAAGAAGAAATTGAATCAATTATAATAAAACTTTAACAGTACATTTCGTATTAAACTCTGCAGCTTGTCAGGTCGATTATTGGGTGCGAGTGATAATAGCGGATCCAACTGAACTAATGGGCCATGGCCTGGCTCAAAAAAAAAAAAAATCTAAGAGCTGAAGGTCCACTAAACATAATCCATTTAACTAACTGAGGTTCTATTGATCGTTTCTAGTCTGGCCCAAAATCTTATTTATAGTATCCGGAATTTCTAATGGGCCTTTGCTACCAATCTCATATTTCGACTTTTAAGTTTTAAGCTAGCATATTAGAGTAGTTTCAGATATTGTTACATAATTGTATCAGTTAGAAAGTTAGTTAGATTAGTTACAAAGTTGTTAGTTAGTTATAGCACTTTAGTAACAGTTTTATTCTTCCCTGTTGCTGTATAAATATCAGCTCTTGCTTCATCAATAAACAAGTTTCATTTCTCTCATATTATGTCAAATATCTTCATTCTATAACATGGTATCACGAGCCTGGTGCCTGGTTCTCCGGCAACAGTAGCTTTCTTCTCCGGCGGTCTATTTTTTTCCGGTGGTCTTCTCCTCGTGCGAGTATGGCGTCTCTGGCCAATTCTGCTGCACTTCCCACATTTACCACCATTACACTTCGTCTGGATCGCACAAATTATTCGTCTTTGAAGTCTCAAGTTAAACAACAGTTCGAGCACACGGTTTTGATGAGTTTTTACTTGGAACTTCGTCTGCTCCGACTAGGTTTGTCCACAGCTCTTCCGGTTCAACTCCTGTTGCTAATCCTGAGTTTCAAACATGGATCCGGAGAGATTCATACTTGCTCAGCTGGCTTTTGTCATCTATTTCTGAAAGTATGCTTGGTCATGTGAATCGATGCTCCACATCCGCTGAGGTATGGAGTGTGCTTGAAAAACTATTTCACTCTTCATCTAAAGCTCGAGTGATGCATTTACGATTGATGTTACAAACTACTAAGAAAGGTGATCTTTCCATTGAGGAGTATGTTTTAAAGATGCGAGGTCTTGCTGATAGTTTACTCGCTGCCGAGCAAGTTGTTAGTGATGATGATTTGATTTTGTATATCCTAGCTGGTCTTGGATCCGAATATGAGAGTGTGGTTGTGAATCTTACAAATCGGAATGATTCTCTTACACTACAGGAAGTTCAATTTTCCTACGATCTCATGAGATGAGGTTAACACATCTTGCATCTCAGATCCTCCCCTGGCATATCTCCTTCATTAATATGGTGAATATAAGGTTCTCCTCCGAGAATCCAAATCAAAGAGGTGGATTTGGTTTTCGAGGCCGTGGCCGGGGTAGATTTAATCGTCTAAACTCCGCTTTGTCGATTCGTGGGAAAATAAATCATCTTGCCGCAAAATGCTTCAAAAGATTTGATGTCGATTATGTTGATGCGAAAGTGCTTCCTCCTCTCATGCTCGGTGCATCTCTCTCAAGGTCCCGCACTGCTCTTCTCGTGCCTTGATTACCCCCTGGTTATTCCCTTCACTGATCCTTCATGGTACATTGATAGTGGAGCATCGCACATGTTACATCTCGACTTGCCAATCTCAATGTTAAGGTTCCCTACTATGGACAAGATAGACGACAGTTGGTAATGGGTCTCAACCTTCCTATATCTCACACCGGTACTTCCATTTTTCCTAGCCTATCTCCTTCATACCCTCTCACTCTTCATAATGTCCTATATGTCCCCGACATCACAAAAAATTATTAAGCATATCACGGTTCACTAAAGATAATCATGTTTGTTGTGGAGTTTCATGATACTTTCTGTTTTGTTAAGGACAAAACTACCAACCAAGTTCTGTTTGAAGGGTGCTCTCAAGGAGGGCCTCTATCGCCTTGATCTCGATCCACTTTTTCTCGCCTCGCTTCTCGCATCATCATCCAACAATTTTGGTTCTCACACCAAAAGTTGTAATGTTGCTTCTTTCTTCTCTTCTCTTGATGTATGGCATCATAGATTAGGTCATCCTTGTAATAATACTCTTTACTTACTATCGTACTCAAGCATCTTAACATTCCCTGTTTCTTGTAATAAACTGAGTTTTTGTGAAGCTTGTAAACTTGGCAAGTTACATTCCATGTCTTTTCCCTCTGTTCCATCTAAATATGTGTCCCCTTTGATCGATTTACTGCGATGTCCGGGGGCTCTCTTTCTACCCCTTCATGTGATGGCTATAAGTACTATTTACATTTTGTGGATGAATATACAAGATTTACTTGGATCTTTCCCTTACAATCCAAGAGTGATGCTTATTATGTTATTTTACACTTCTTTTCTCTCATTGAAAGACAATTTAATACCAAAATAAAGGCCTTTCAATGTGGTAAGGGGTGAATATAGAAAGTTGTCTTCCTACTTTCGGTCTCATGGTGTTGTTTTTAGACACCCTTGTCCTTACACTCATTCTCAAAATGGCTTGCACGAAAGAAACATCAACATATTGTTGATCTAGGTCTTACATTGCTTGCTCATGCACATCTACCTCTAAAATACTTGGTGGGATTCCTTTTCTCAAAGATCTATCTCATCAATCTCCTTCCTACCCCAAAGTCTTTGCATCATATATCTCCCTTTCGAAACTGTTCCATAGAGTCCCAGACTATTCATTTCTCGGACCTTTTGGTTTTCATGTTATCCCTTTCTTAGACCTTATAATCACCACAAACTTCAATTCAGATCTTCTAAGTGCATTTTTATTGGTTCTGACCCCGCCAAAGGCTATAGGTGCCTACATCCATCCGGGAGAGTTTACATTGCTAGAATCGTCTCCTTCAATGAGATCAATTCCCATATCCTCACTTGTTTTCTTCTTCCCCAGGCTTCTCTACTTCATCTCCTCTTGTTCATAACACTCTTCCTATTATACCTTCCGCTCCCTCACCACTGTTTCTCTACCTCCTTCTCCACCTCGCTCCCTTGTTACCCGTCCCTCTTCCTTCCCCTCCCCGCACTCTTGCCTCCCTGTTCCATCTCCTTCTCCACCGCTACATCTCATTCTCCTCCTCCTCCTCCCCATCCTATGGTTACTCGGTCTAAGACTCGGGATTTATAAACCAAAAGCTTACACATCTACCTCTTTTTCTTCACATCAACCTCGTTACTATCAATCAAGCTCTATCTAGTCCTGGTTGGAAGTCATGGGAGTTGGAATTTAATGCTCTTATTAAGAATCATACATGGGATCTAGTTCCCTATTCTAAAGACATGAACTTAATTTCGAATAAATGGGTGTTCAAGGTTAAACACAATGCGGATGGATCGGTTGAAAGGTTAAATGCTAGATTGGTTACTAGAGGATTTCAAAAATTCTGGTTTAGACTACTTTGAGACTTTTAGTCTCGTAGTCAAGCCACTTACAATTCGAATTATGTTCTCTTCTTTGTGTCAGGGGTTGGAGTATACAACAAGTTGATATAAATAATGCCTTTTTGAATGGCACTCTTGAGCGGGTTATACTATATGGCTCGGCTGAGGGTTTTGTTGATCCTCGAGGCCTACTCATGTCTCGCAAACTTGTCAAAGCCCTTTATGGTCTTAAACAAGCCCCGTGCTTGGTTTGAGAAGCTTAAGGATTTATTGGTCTCTCTCGGTTTTAAGGTTTCTACTTGGATAGCGGTTTGTTTTACTTATGACTTCATGCTAAACTTACACTTTTGTTGGTATATGTTGATGACATTTTGATCATCGGGATGATTCTCTTTTTGTCTCATAAATTATTCAAGTTGCATGCCACATTCTCTCTTAAACATCTAGAGACAGTTCACTATTTTTTGGGTCTTGAAGATCACAAGATTCTTTGATGGTTATCTTCTTAATCAACCTAAGTACATCTCGGACCTTCTTGCTAAAACCAAGATGATGATTTCAAGGCTAGTCTACTCCTTTTTGTTGCAGTCGAAACTCTCATTAGGGGACAACCCTCTCTTCTCTTCTCCTAGTCTTTACAGGAGTACTGTTGGTAGCCTTCAATATCTCACCATGACCCGGCCTGATATCACCTTTGTAGTGCACAAACTCGATCAATTTCTCCATACTCCCACCGATAATCATTGGATTGCACAGCAAGAGGGTGCTCGGGTATCTTAAGGGGTCCAAGTATATGGGAGTTCACTTTAAATCCTCTCCTAGAATGAATCTTGAAGCCTATGTGGATGCAGATTGGGCTAGCTCTTGTGATGATAGGAAGTCTATAGGGGGGTACTGTGTGTTTCTTGGCCCAAATCTTCTTACATGGTGTTCGAAGAAGCGTGAGTGGTCGCCCGTAGCGACAGACGGAGCGAGTACCGCCTTCTCTGGTCAGTCAGTGGGCATTCGATGTAGTTTGATTCGAGCCTTATTTGCTGAACTTGGTCTCCATATTGAAGCTCCTACGGTTCTCTGGTGTGACAACACCCAGTGCCATATCCTTGGCTTCCAATCCAGTCTTTCATCAACGCACTAAACACATTGAAATAGATATTCATTTTATCCGAGAAAAAGTACAAAACAAGGTTGTGGATGTTCGTTTTATTCCTTCTGAAGACCAGCTTGCTGATCTCTTAACCAAGCCCTTGCCCTTGCTCGTTTTCGACTTCTATGTTCGAAGTTGGCTCTTGGTTCTCCCCCGGTCGGCTTAAGGGAGTGTATTAGAGTAGTTTCGGATATTGTTACATAATTATATCGGTTAGAAAGTTAGTTAGATTAGTTACAAAGTTGTTAGTTAGTTAATAACACTTTAGTAATGATTTATTCTTCCATGTTCTTTGTATAAATATCGAGCTTAATAGCAAAATATGCCCTATAACTTAGGCCGTTTTGCGCTTTTGCCCTTTAACTATTAAAGTTGCAATTTATGCCCTGGACAATTTTGCCCTTATAGCCAAATAGCGCTTTTGGTCCACTATCTATTCAAAGGTAGCAATTATAGCCTATAACTTTCGAGAATTAGCAATTTCAATCCTTTCATACCATAGCTATTTTCAATAAACTCGAATTTCATAGATTATGAAAATTTACATTTTCGATACCTATTTTGTTCGTGGCATTGTTACACCTACTTAGATCCATCTCTCTATTCGGAGGTTTTAAGTGGATCATGTCAAAGGTTTCCGACTATAAACTCAATAGGTCATACTTACGAAATGATTCATAATTCTAAATAAATTCGATTTGACTAAGGCTTTGATAAAACAGATATAGTCCATCACGACCATATCGGGCCCAACATGCTTCCGTAAAATTAATAAATCCCTTAAAATTCATACCTCTTTTGACCAAAACAACGCTGGATTAAGTGGCTCGCAACGCCACCACGGAAAATTAAAATCGCCCCGGATCGTTTGACAAACAGGTTCCTCATGTTCAATCTCACCCTCGGGGAAGATGATCTGCAAGTTACCTCGACTTTTCTTAAATCGCCAAGACAACTCGGTTCGTTTCTACTCCAAGACGTAAAAAGTAATCTTTAAACGGGATGAATTAATGGAACATTATGAAGACATGTTGAAGCAGAAAAGCCCTTTTATTAAGAACTTATTGAAATATTTATTACATTAGTAATCTCCTTTTGGGAGGAGAATCTTTAGTTTAGCCTCTCATAGATGAGGCTTTTTCTCGTAAATACATAAAACTTAAAACTAAAACACTCAAAATATTACAATTTTTCACTCGATTTTATTATAAGAAAACTAAGGAAAATGTTCGATGTCCTCAAAGATCCTTCAAATCCTTCAATTTATAGAGGTAAGTCCGGACTTGAAAGGCGGACTTCAAATCTTGTTGAAATTAATGGCGTCATCCTTCGTCATATCTCGTGTTATTGCCTCGCCAAATTGTTTTTCTTTTCTTTTCCGCGTCGGCCCATGTGATGGTTGTCGGGAATCTTTTAAAAAGTCGGTGCGTGGTCCCCGAGAAAAACGCGTCTTGTGAGCTGGGCCCTTATCTTTTCCAAATTGTATGGTCTTGTCGATCGGGTTTGGGTCGAAAACCTTTCCCAAACTCGGGTTCTTCTATTCGGGGCATGCTTGATGATCCGATCGATCCAACGACCAATATGCGCCATATTGCGAGAATTTCCGATAAGTTTCTTTGCTTGCTAGGAATATTGTTTTCCCGAGAGAATTCTTCTTTGGTCTCGAAGAGTTCCTCCGCAAATCCTGGTTGATCCAAATTCGAATTCAAAAGGAAAGATCCATTCGCCGACTGGAAGAACTTGAATGGATATTTGACTTTGTCCATTTCGATTAGACAAACCCAAAGACCCCATGCTGCCTGGTAGAAGCTTCTCTTGAAAATGCTCCTACTAACACGGTCTTTCTTCCTGGAAAAGCCGCTTTTTAATGTATTTTAAAGCATTTCCATCAGTCTTCTTAGCTTGATGAAATGAAAAGCTTCATTAAAGCCTTTTTTCTTGGTTCGGGAGCCGCACTTATAAAATACAGTTCGAATATCCTCTCGGCCAAGTGTGGATTATTGGCCCAGGTCTCAAAACCGCTTCCCCAATCCATTTCGGTAATTTTGAAATTTCGGAATCCTGGTGACACGGTATAGATTGAAGCTAAAGCTCCAAAAGTATACCATTCCTGTACTTCATTTGGATGACTTCCTGGTTTCATCCGAACTTTGATACTTGCCGAGATATCAACCATTGTTTTTTCCGGGTTAATACCTTGTCTTGTAACTAATTTCTCCCATTGCCGCGATATACCATAGCATAGAGAAATCTTAATCTCGTCATTTGAATCTTAGATTTGCCTGTCGTGGCCTAAGATTCAACTCTCCTTTTACCCCGGAGGTGTTGGGTTGACTTGAAGACTCGGGTTGTGACACCGAGCTTCAACATTCGTTACAATTTGTACACCCTCAAGGATGCATCACCGCAACACTTGTGATTATGGTATTTGAATCCATAACCTCCGGGTTAGAGCCCGTACTCTCTCGGCCCCTTTTTTCACCGTGGGAGATGCGGCTTGGAAGAGAGGCCTTGCAGCGCTAAGAACAATTGTCTCTTGAGCGAATCGGCATGCTCATATTTGACTAGAAATAGATTTCTGGTCAACTGTTGAAATCGTTCAAACAATTCTCATTGAGACATAACGTCCCAAAATCTCGTTCTAGACTCTCCAGGTTTTCCCTGAGATGTCTTACTCATTTAAGGACCTCGCCACAAGAACGCGCGTCCTTCTATCTCGTGTCAAGAAATGCGCAAGAATATTTTCATGAGATTTTATAATGACAATATCATAATCATAATATTGACATTCGACTTGCCATCTAAGTAAACGAGCCTTTTCTGGTTTTGATTCAATTTTGTTTTTCGAAAAGCCTTGACACTTGAATTATCAATTTTAAAGTAAACTTTTAGCCAAGAAAAATAGTGGCCATTTTTTAAAAGCCTTTCTTTTCGCAAAGAATTCTTTCTCGTTGATATGCCATCTGTTTGCTTCACTAGGTGTGAATAAACCCAACCGCAATATCTGCATGGCACTTCCTCATTTGGTGTGACTTTAGTAAGAACCGCCCCACCAATCATCACTATCATCCGTGTAAAGAACCGGTTCGTCCTCGTCTTGGGAATCGCAAGCTTTGGAAGCTTTTTACAAACTTCTTTAAGTTGCTTAATTCCTTCTTGATGTTCATCTTCCCATTTGAATATCTGCATCTTTTTTTAAGCAATGGGCTAAACACCTTCCCCGTAATATGCCGGTTGTTAATGAACATCCCAAAAAATTAACAACTCCAAGAAAACTCTCAAGTGTTTTTTGTCTTTTAGTGTATCTGAAATCCCCGTATTTTTCCACAATATGATTAATGTAGAATAATTCCAGATTCATCGATTTCAATTCCGAGGAATTCAATCTGTCTTGTTGCGATCACGCCTTCTTCTCTGAAAGCACTAATCCTTCTTTGTGACAAACATCCTCAAAATATCTCCAAATGTTTGAGATGCTCCTTCATGTTCTTTGATGCGATAAGTATGTCATCAATATATACGAACATGAAACTAAAATAATCTTTGAAGAGATTATCCATTTTTCTTTGATATATTTGGGGTGCGTTAGCGAATCCCATAGGCATTACGTTCCAAATATAGTGTCCCCGTGGTGTAGAGAAGTAAACTTCTTTACTTTCTTCCTCCATCTTAATCTGGGTAGAATCCGGACTTGCAATCGAACTTTGAGAATATCTTAGCACCTTTGATGCGATTAACGGATGTTCTCTACTTGGGATATAGTATCCCGAATTCCAAAATGTTATTAATCCCTTTGTAATTAATAACAAGTCTTGCTTTCCTCTTTTGATTTCTCCATGGTTTCGACTAAGAATCCTGGGCTATCGTATGGAGAAACTCCTGGTGAAATCAACTTAAGGTCAAGATGTTCCTTAAGTATTTTCTGCATATCCTTACGATCCTCCTGGTTTATAAGGATTGGTTTGAATCTTACGAACTCGTACTCTTTCCAGGTTTAACCTTTAGGACGCTTTAAGCTCGTTCTTATCCCACCAAGCCAAATGATCTTCATTATAATTCCTTTGGATCTTCTTCTTGACATCCTCGAGTGATATTTGTTCCTCAATGGTCACGTCACTCGTGGATTCTCCATTAGACCCATCCATAATTCGCAATGGCTTCTGAGTAACTCGTTCTTCTCTCTTGCACTCAAATGAATACAAGTTATTATCCCAAAGCTTCTTATCCTTTCGAAACCGAATTGTCTATAGGATAATAAAGCTTCACCAAATTTCTGCGATCCGCCATTTTTGGATTGCGAAGTTTGCTTCATCACCACGCTTTGCTGCGAAAATGAATAGGCATATTTACGACAATGATCTTATGATCACATAATGTTGTGAAAATAAGTCTTCTGTCTCATTCTCTGTGTGAATCGCTTGAATGTTTGTAGGAAATTGTTTCTAGCGAACATCCGCACTGTGTCGTGGAAGTAGATTGGTGGCGTTTTTACTTTGTCTTGGGTACCGCTGCGCCTCGATCATGATTTACGCTTGTTTAATTCCCATGTTAAGGATAAGAATTCTTTTAGAGAAATCTCTTCCCCGCAATAGGCTAGTAAATTTTCTCCTATTTCTTTAGGAAAAACATCCGGCTTTGCGGTACATATTCCGACTTTGAATCAATATAGGCGGCGAAATACTCGGCCTTGTATTCGACATATAACATTTCAATAGAAATGTATATGGAGAATGGACTAGTGGTCATCGATTACGTATCTTTTATTAGCCACTTTGTGAACTCCATTCCGTCTTGTAATCTTTCCCAAGGTTTATGCCCCCAAGAAATTCAATTCCCGTATTAATTGTTCTCGGATTTTTCCTGCAACTCCCGTGATAGTAAGCTCAATTTCTCCTATCTTGAAAGCTTCCTTGATACCTTCCAACGATTGGTTGTTGGAGATATATAGAACATCACAAGGAAAAATGTTATCCTTTTGAGTAATGTCGAATATTACTTCAACCTCTCGCCATCATTCGACATTTCAGCTCTCCTGTTTGTTTTAAAAACATATGGGATGCGGTGAATAATCGTATGATGGTCTCCTTTCTTCCCAACGCTGCTACTCAACATTCATGTTCTTTGGAAAGACATCCTTCAGGCTCAACTCGAGACTCCGACTTTTGTTGAAGACTGGTTGATCTTGGATTATCATATCAATCTCCTTAATAGTTGGAGATTCAATGATTTCTGGTAACACCACCCTGGCAAAATCCTCAAAGATTCTTGGGACTTCAATAAATTCTTTTCTCAAGAATACTTGAATGATGGGTATTCGAGAGAGCATAGAAATCTTGTATGTGATCGAGTAAGGCATGTTCCTTCTTTCATCAAATCGACTCTTTTGAAATCTTGATGAAGGGTTAGGACTCTCTTGAAGTCTCGATCTCCCAAATTGTATGCAATTCTAGGATAGACATTAAATGCCATTTCACATACAAATTTCTCATGAACCGCTCAAGGCATGAATCCTTGAGATGCGAGATTCGCTTGTCAAAGATAGCCGTTGAGAGGCGAATCTATTCCTTCTTTGAATGTTGCTTTAATAATTACTCTTATGGCTCGATATGAATCCATGAGAGTGTATTTGCAATTTCTCTTTTAACTTTGCTTTTGATCTCTTGTATTTCTCTAATATGGACCAATCGCATCTCGATCGAGTTCTGGAAACTCCATCGGAATAGCAAATTCTCCGGTTGTTACTCTGTGGATAATTTGGTGTTTTTACATTCTGAAACCCAATTTTATCCAATGCTTTTTCCATAGCTCCGATCGTAAATCCATCATAGACTTGAAGCTTTGGATCTTCCCATGATTCTCATAAGAGTCTTATGAGAAATCGTAGTGTGAGAGAGGAATCGACATATCCTCTCTCGACTGTCTGAAGAATTTCTTCTTCTTCACTCCGATTCCCGAGCCGAGTCACTTCCATCGTCGAATAGATTTCTTCTTCATAGATGCTTTCATCCTGAGGAATATCCTCAAATTGATACACTTGTATAAGATCTTGATAATAGACGACTTCTTCGATTTACGGTGTAGCCTTGAATCGTCGACTCCTCGTTTACGGTTTTTACGGACAATCGGTCGAGATATGTCCTCTTGCTCGCATGTCCGGCAATTCACGA
The DNA here is from genome assembly GCA_016081115.2 of Rehmannia glutinosa. NCBI lineage: Eukaryota > Viridiplantae > Streptophyta > Magnoliopsida > Lamiales > Orobanchaceae > Rehmannia > Rehmannia glutinosa. The sequence continues at coordinate 12,847 of JABTTQ020001250.1, read as the reverse complement.
TCTTTGAAACTTTCATTTGCTCGTGTGAGCACGCCCGAAAGTTCTCCTTCCCGGATTTCTGTTTGGTACTTGCTTGATTAGAACCGATGATGAGGCTCTACTCTTCCTTGGTCTTTGGTCTTTGTCCCATTTTGTAACCGGGCTTTTTGTTTTGACTAATACCTTCTAGGTCTCCATGAAGACCTACTTCTTTTTTGTTATTTTCCTCGACGGTATGGATGGCTTCTCGCTCTTCTTTTTGTGCCGCCTTGGTTGACCTCCACCACCGTTGGGATATCATTATCTATGCAACATAGAGGCTAACGCTTTGTTAATTCCTCTTAATCTTTTGTAATTCTTGTGTAGAGCTGCTTGGTAACACCATTCGGATAACTTGGCCTTTAGGAAAGACATTTTTAAACCCGCCCGCGTTTCTACTTGACTCCACCACTTGTATTCACGATAAACATTTCTCTCCGAGGGACTCGGAATTTTGGCAAAGAATAGGCGTGCGGCTTCTTTTTCCTCAATCTTGGATTTCCACCTTGTATTCGGTGAACAACTTGATATATTCGTCAATATGACAAATATCCGATGAACTTCGAGGCTATAGAGGGCTTGTTTATATTTCTTTCTTTTTCATCCTCTAATCCTCGAAATAACCCGTGCGATGAATTGGATTTTGAATAGTTTTGCCATACCATCGACAATTCCTTTAAGTGATTCCCTGATGTGACCGAACTTTTAAATGCGGCATCGGTCATATCCCGAGACAATCTTCACCGATCCATCAAGACTCATTTCAAGGAGTAAAATGAATGAATCCTTTTGTAAGATCGAGGTTCTGCTTGAAATTCTCATAAGTGAAGCCCATTCATCAATGAGAACCTCTTTTTTAAAATCGGGGATGTCGGTTAACATCAATCCATACGGATGTATTGGGTCGAGGTACGATCTTCCATAAGGCGTCGATAAATAATTGGCCTTCCGATGGGTTGTGCAGTTCCCTGAAGAGGGCTTCGACCTCCTGTCACGAAAAGTGGATCACTTCTGTCGTGAAATCCCGGCGTGTAGCATCCTCTCGTCCCGAGTTCCATGATGTGAACTGTACTTTCTTCGACGTTAGGATTAGCGGTGGCGGTGGTGGTAGAATTGGTCTACTTGTGGGTCATAGGTAACCAAAGGCGATTCTCACTCTGCGTTATCTTTAAATCTACAATACCTAATCCCGCGAAGGATTACGCCAGGTCATGTAGATCTTTAAGATTCATCTTTTCAATATCCATCCTTTTTAATTTTGGATGGATTTTCCTATGATTAGAGCAATGAGCTTCTCCTCATCCGTCATTTTTCGTATGACTTCGGTTGGTTTCCCTTTTGGTGTAAATAAGTCTTGTCCCCAAAATCAATCGTTCCTTCCTCTGGATGAACTTGGCTTTGTCCTCCAGGTTCTTGACTCGTTTACGAATATCATGAAGGAGTTCAAGAGTTTCATTCGATATTTCACCATCGTCTCCATCCGTGGTTCGGATCGATGAACTTGTCTTTGGTAGATGAATATGGCGGTTGCCATAGTGCATGCCGTCTTACGGACTTCTCTAAGATCTTCGGAGAACTTAGCTTTGTATGCGGAAGTATCTCGTTCCACTCCGTACTCCATCGGAATCATTGTTCGATGGGAATTTTCATAAACCGTTTCTTGAAGGTTCATCAAGTGAACATATAGAGTCGATTAAGCATCGGTAATCGCTTATAATATTTTGCTCGCATTTTACATTGCATTAAGGTTTCCCCGTCGGCTCCTGCTGTTTTTTTTTTCTTCATGTTGGTATTCCCATATGAAACACTGGTCAGTGTTCTTGTGCATACATCGTCAATATTTGACGATATGTCTATGTAAGTACATCTCGGACATCGGTCCGGATCCGTATTCTCGGAGAAATTCTCCTCACCAATTGTCAATTACATAAATATAATAAATATAACCAAAAAGTTCTTAATAAACCTGGGCTCACGATACCATTTTAAGCGAAGACACTTAGTCATATCAACCATATGTATGAATAAGGGTATAATTGGTATTATGAAAATATGCAATTATTCCGCTAGACCAATTTTGCATCAACTCAGAGACTTATAGGACATCAATTGCTTGGTATAAACTTGTAGGACCAATTTTGCGAGCGTTATAAACTTACGGGGCATATTTTGCAAAACTTTATAAACAAACGGGCATATTTTGCAAACCCATAACAAAAGTCCGAAAATGCATTTTACCCCAAGTTACGGGATATTTTACGCAATTAAGCCTTTAAATATCGACTCTTTGCTTCATCAATAAACAAGTTTCATTTCTCTCATATTATGTCAAATATCTTCATTCTATAACATAGCACTTTCACCGATACTTTAAAAAATTGCTCATGTCTCCAACATGTGTAAAGTGTAATAGAATATACATATATAAGGATTAATTATATTAAGCTTTTTAAATTAGGCGAGTGTTTCCACTTTGCTCCTTTAACTTTTTTTGTGATATATTACCCCTAAACTTAACATATTTTGTATATTTTATCACCTCCATGGGAGTTGTGGTGTGAGTAAAACACTATATTCGGGGGTAAAATGTTACAAAAAAAAAAAAGTTTAGTAAGCAAATTAAAAAAAAACAACTACATTAAAAATTACGAGAGGAAAGTGCATCTAGTCGGTAGAGTTAGCACACGAAAGTAAGGTGAGAACATGTAAATGAGATGAGCCATGAAAAACTAAATATATATATATATATAATATATAATCCATAACTAATATTTTTCAATTTATTAACACCGCTAGGGCCGGAGACGGGCGTGTGTACCCCCATTGGCTCCCATTTAGACAACTATTATAATAAATAGTCTAATGGGGTATTTTAGGCAATTAAATTTACGAGGCATGCTATGGCCTGAACCCACCTTATTCACTTGGCCAATTATGGTCTCTCATTAAAAAAAAAGAATAAAATCTCACTATCCATCCTATGTGGGATATGAGAATTCTTTAGAAACATTCCCAAATCCAAATATACCACAAAAATGCAACTTGAATACTTGAATGTGTATTAAATATATATTCAAATATACCAAATATTTATTTAATATTAAATACAATAAACTCATAGTAAGTACACAATAAAAGTGCGCCCGTGAAATTAACCACTTAAATTAAAATCGTAATAAGGTTCATGTCATTCAAAAAACCTGTGACGCAACAAATCGATGAAAAATAGTTTATAAAAGACAAAAGCTCATAAGAGATGGTCTCACCAGTTTAATTTTGTGAGACGGATCCTAATTGACCCATATTAGGCAACCTATTTAAATTTGGATCTAGTTTGCTTGGATTTGTAAAATAGGTTGGATCCGTCTCATGATTAATTGAATCGATGAGACTTACTCTTTATAAAATTACATCTCTCATGATCATATTGATCAAGAATGTGTTTCCAGTGCTTTCATAAATGAAATATCTTCTACAGAGAACTTAATTGTTCTTCCATAAATGGGGACAAAAATCAGTTATATATCCAGATCAAAATAAAGATCAGAACTTCATTCATGCAATGTACAAAAATTTACATAAACATGTATATTTACTTAGTAAATTAATATTAAATTACAGTATTATACAACATGGAGATCTAGAGCAAATTAAGTCTAATAAATCATGTATTATAAGATTTGAGAACACTTCCACAAAAACTACATATGATAGCTTTCCAGGATTTCCAGTAAAATGGGATGTAACAAAACCTCGTAACCGTTTGCATGTCCGCCACCCACGCGCCGCGTCGGCACCGCGAACACATCCCAGCCACCGGCTTGCTCCGCCGTACCACGCTCTTCTGATCTACCAAAAAGCAGAAACAAACCATATATATATGTTATTAATTATGTATGTGTATACACCAAACAGATAGATATATATGTCAATAATGAAAAAGAGTATCCGAGACCCTCTTTTCATAATTCAAAATGGACGACACGTATTTTCTATTCGATTTATTGCTACTCGGCACGTGTGGGGATCAGCTCATTATTGATTTGTGTCATAAGACCATAGTACTATGTTTTTCTTGACTTTCATAATGTTTATTATATAATACGGTAGTATGCATTTGCAATTCATATAATATAATTTCATATTCTTATCTTAATAATATCAATACGATACATGTGAGTTGATGACATTATTTTAAGAATTTATCATATAATGATGACAGAGAAATTGATCACAATGAAATTTAGATTGATATGCTAACATAAATAAACTAGAAACAGATATTTTAAGTTTCTTTTAGAGGAAATATAATTAACCGCCGGTTTCAAGGTCTAAAAAACTCAACCTTTAATTGGACTATGAAGGGGCGGATCTAGGGGCCATCCGGGCCCCGTCTTTGAAATTTTTTTATCTCATTTTTTTAATGAAACCTTTTTTAGAAAAATTATTTGGTTTTTGCATGGGGGAAAAATTGGATTAGGGATAAGCTGGTGTATCTGGCTACACCCCTGGTCCTTGTATAAAATGTTTGACCAAAGGTCGGACTAGTCGAATATATTAATCAGTATGTGATCAATGGGCAATAGAGTTATCAAATGGGTTGGGTCATATATCTTTGGCCTGATACGATCGTGCTTAAGAGAAAATCGGGTTGGACTAAAATTCTTTCAGACTTATTTTTGGAGCCCAAGCCTAATTCATTCTTCAAACTTACAAGTAAATTATATTGGGCCAACCAGACCAACCCAATTTTTGGAGCAAAATAGGCTCAATTCCTTTCGGGTATGTGAAATTGCAGCCCGGTCCTATCATCGGGTCAACCGGGCCGGGCTGTTTTTGACACCAGGCAAGTTTCGATTACGGTGGAATCTGGGTCCAACTTGGGCCGGTCTACTTGACTCCGCCATTGTTCATATATATCTAATCTTCAAAGCGACAAAATCCTGTTACGCGTGTAATATTTGGGTGCACGGAAATAGAGTATTTGGACAGAAGAACCTGGAAAATTTTGACTGTAGGAGTTGGGGAATAATTTCATCTGTCAGGTACAGTTGAGAACATAATTTCATTGTCAGGTACAGTTGAGAACATATACATATTTGGTTACCTAATTTCCCAATATCAAATAAATTGGGCTGCCAAGGTTCAGTTTTTTTGTGAATCAGGCCAAACTATTGAATATTGAGCAGTGTAATCTCTTTATGTGAAGACAATTACAATGAAGAAGGTTTAGCCTTTAGGTTGTTTGTTGGGCTTACCTAGTTAGTTTCTATTACTTGTAATGGTTTTGTCCTTAACGGACCGTGGCCCATCTTACAGCCCAATTGTACTATTTAGAGTAGGCCGGGCTTGATTATAGAAGTTGGGTTTGATTGTATCTACAGCAAAGGGTAACAAACACTACCAAGGCTCATGAAAATTGAAATATGTGTTGGGGTTTCTAAAATATACATATTTTTTTCTTTTTTCTTTTTTGAAAAATATATATTTTTTTCTTAATGACCAATATTTTTCTATTTAAAATGTTTTGGTATTATTCTAAGGTTTAATTTTTATACATATGATTTGATCTGTAAACCTTCCAATTCTCAATCATGGTATGTTCTAATATTTTTTTTAAAAAAAAAGATTTTATGTAAATAGATCGACCTTCGCACTAATAAAAATAAAGCCAATAGTATTATTTTCTTTAATCTTAAATTTCCATATCTATCATTTGAACGAAATCTCATTGATTTTCTTGAATTACAATAAGTTCGTAACTACTACACATTTGCACTTATACAACAATTTTTTCAATATTACTCAAAAGACACAAGCAGATATTTTCATGAAACTATTGAATATCAAGAGACCAGATAGACCTTAAAAAGTAAAATAAAAGGAAATTGATAGTCTATTTACATATGACTTTTGGATATGAACATTTTTTTTTTTTTTTGAGAAGAAACTGTATTGCATTTATTCAGAAATATCCAACAATACAATGTCCTCAACCCATCTAGGGATATCACCATTCATCCATGAAAAAGATGAAGGGCTAAAAGAAGCAAAAGAAGCTAACTTATGAGCAACTAAATTAGCCGAACGACTAACATGAGCAAATCTGGTTTCACCCAGGCTATTTAACAGTGATTTTATCTCAGAAACTACGCTGCCGAGTAACTTAAATCTTCGTGGTTGGCTTAAGCTGCTTGTCTTTGCCAACAACGAATCCGGCGTAAAAAAAGAATCCTCCTCCAAGCTTGTCTACTGAGATGAAGCAAGCCCTCTAGAATTACAAGCAGCGGATATGAACATTTTTTAAATATTCATGTGAACATTTTTAAAATATTCATGTAAGTCTTGTCATATTTATTTGGTAGAAATACATTTTTATTGTTCAACTAGTAGAAGTACAACAAAATATATTTAAAAGTCACAAATTTACATTTATCCAAAGTGAAAATTCTGGCGAGTTGGATTTGAGATACATAATTGAAATTTTAATCCAGAACTATATACTTTAATACTTATCTACGATTTTTGTCAGAAAAGAAAAAAAAAGTTATATACGATCAAAAATAACGCATTTCTGGGATTGAGTCTTGAGATTTATTCATGATACGATCAAAGTGAAATTTGTATGAGTCACGCTACAAGAAAATTTCGATTTATCGGCCAAAATTTACAAGCGAAAATGATTTTGTCACTAAATTATACGATTCCTCACGAGAATGAAAAATATTATTTCCCACCAAATTATACCAACAAATTAATGAAGGATTTACCGACATTTTTGAATTTACTGAAGCATATTTTATAGGTATTTACCAACGATTTTAGATTACGTAGGTAAATATTTTATCTACAATAATTTTACCTACATTTTATAATTTTTTAATATTTACCTACGGAAAATGCGTAGGTAAAGGATTTTTGTTTTGTAGTGTCAATTCGAAATACATCGATCAAAAGAAAAAAATTAGCTCGGGCTGCATATGTTGAGTGTCTATATGCACATGTTGATAGTAGACTACAATCAAGAAGATGACCCCATATTGACCATTCTTATAAAAAACTATTGACAATAATTTTAAATTTCTCAGTCGAACCTTTCCACTGAGATTACTGGTCAAATGATTGGGGAGACTATGTTAGGCCTAACCGTTATACCATAAACAAACGTTAGTGTAAACCACACATCGGTATGACTTTTTTTTTAGTAAGTTCACTCGTTGTAGCTTTACCAAAGCGGTTGCCGCCAGCATGCCTATGTGCTATAAGGTAGTATCCGCTTTGATACATGAATCTTGTGAAATATTCCCACCATAGCTCTGTGATAGGTGAGGAACTCCATTCAAGAAACCCCACTGAAATAGCCAGTGTTTTCAATAGTCATATACGAAAATTCCTTTTGAGCTGCGGCGATTGAGCAATCCCAACTCCGGTAAAAGAGAGAAACCAACGAGGGTTTGAAAAGCGAAGCTACAAAGCGGTTGGGCGGTCAAGCGAACACATCGGCCCGAGGTTCTTTATACCAAGGTTCTTTGTTGCCACGCTTCCATGTTGCGCGCACTAAGTCGTTTCCACCAAGTTTACTTTTTTACTTCTACTTGAAGTCGCCAATATTAATTGTTACTACCATTGTCTGTGGGAGCTCAAACCTTAAGTTCTCCAAGAGAGACCAAAAGTTACGTAACCTTAACCACTTGGCCAAAGATATTTGGATTGGATTACCAAAGACTTAATATTGGGTTAGGTAGTTTTTTTAGGATCTAAGCACATGCTGATGATTGACTTAACATTGACATATATAGTTGTGTAATTAAATGTAGATTCGCATATATAATGTCCCATAATATGTGTATTAGTGTGTGGCTTGCTAAAGTTTTCTTCGTAGCTGGGGTTTTGCACAATCCCAGATTTGTAGCAATATTTCTAGGGTCAAGTTATAAAAGCAACATCAATTAAAATTGTGAAATTACCAAACTTTTCGATTTTGGTCAACAATTTACAATAATTCCGAGCTAGTAAAATTCATCAATGAAAGCGGAGGTCACGTTTGTTTTTCTTTTCTTTTTTTTTAAAGTAAAAAAATCACTTGTTCCGATTTTATATATATTACATGTTGAAAATAAATTTAACGACCTACGAATATCAACGAAAGCGAAAAAATGATTATGTTCCACAAAAAGAACTTGTTAATGTAGGAATCATTTGTCGGTATTCTAAACTTTGGTGTTAGAAGATTATATTACAGGCATTTTGTTTACTTGGACTGATTATTTTAATCTGATAGAAATTGATTGCGCATTAAGATATTTTTGTCCTCGTGCTTTACAACTTAATAAAGTAATACAACATTTGGTAAGGTTTGTCCTGCCCTTGCCAAATGGTGCCGATGGATTACTTATTTTCAGTGTTCTAAAAATCATTAGCCGCTAATTGGGTGACAAATTGGAGTCTAGTGTCTAGACGGGACTTGAGCGAGGTTAGATGGGACATAATCGGAAGAAAAACTTAGGCGAACTAGAGGAGCCTAGCGCCTACCGGGGGACTAATGTCCCGGGTTAGCGAGGCTTTTTAGAACATTGCTTATTTTTGCCGTATTTAAGCATTATTTTATTGAGAATCGCATTACGATTTGAAATTCTTTCAAGGTGGGATTTTCATTTTTTGGTAATAGAATATGGTTGGTGATGTGTATGAACCTATGCAATTGTCGTAAGTAGTAAAGAGAAAATACAAACAAATTATTTTTCTATTTTTTTTATCAACATACTATTTTTGTGACTTTATATACATCTATATCATTTCAAAGGATAGTGTCAAACTAATTAATTAATTACTAAAAAATGACATGAAAAAACGATATATAAAACTTCAAAATTATTATTATTGTTATTATTATTATTATTATTATTACTACTACTACATAACACCAATGTTGGATGACGGAAATATCTATATCTAAGAGGAAGCAAGTGCGGATCGATCAGCAAAGACATTGGATTCTCCTAAGAGAACAAAGAGAAGAATTCTAAAGCAATCATCGTAATCGAAGATATTAAATTTAATTCATTAAATACACACACACACACACACACATATATATATGAGATCTCGTAGCGACGCTTTTACCATGTGGCGGTGTGGATTGGTCCCGTCCCAGTCCATATCTTTTATTGATAGTCCCGGTTAACTATTAAAAATAAGCGATTTATGAATTAATTAATAGGTGGAAAGGGCATAATAGTAACTAGCAAAATGCCATAAATCACGCCCCTACAATCAAGGAATTGATTAATATCCGTTTCCCTAGCGAAATTATGCACCATTTTAATAGATGAAGCGTACATCGTTTAATAATATTGTACACTATTTTATATTTGTGGTGCATCATTGTATAACTAATTGTACATCATATAAATGAACTATAAAGACAAAATGGTGTAATCATCTTCCCATTTAATAACTTAAGCGTGCACCATTTTATATCTAACGATGCATTATTGTATAACTAATTGTACATCATCTAAAAACCACTATAAAGATAAAATGGTATAACCCGGCTTTCCATAATGACGTCTTACAATCATGGATGTGATAAAGATCACGTTTCCATAACTTAATTATGCACCATTTTAATAGTGAGCTGTACACCATTTTATATCTAACTATGATTGCATCATTGTATAACTAATTGTACATCATCTAAAGGAACTATAAAGACAAAATGGTGTAACCATCTTCCCATTTAATAAACTTAGCTATGCCTTTATTTTATATCTAACGATTGCATATTTGTATAACTAATTGTACATCATCTAAAAACCTATAAAGACAAAATAGTGTAACCACCTTCTCATAATGATGCCCTACAATCATGGATGTGATAAAGATCACGTTTTCATAAGCTGAATTATGCACCATTTTAATAGTTGAATTGTGCATCATTTAATAAGCGATTGTACACCATTTTATATCTAACAATGCATCATTGTATAACTAGTTGTACATCATTGTGAGTAAACCAGAATTGAATGAAAGGAACAATCGTAAAGTCAAATCACATAAAAATCGCTGGGATTGAATGGTGTACAATTAGTTATACAATGATGCGATGTTAGATATAAAATGGTGTACAATGAGTTATTAAATGGTGTCTGATTCAACTATTAAAATGGTGCACAATTCGATTATGGAAACATGATATTAATCAATCCCCGATTATAGGGGCGTGATTTATGGCATTTTGCTAAGTTACTATTATGCCCTTTCCCTATTATTAATTGATAAATCAGTTATTTTTAATAGCAATGCGGACGATGAATAAAATGTGTGGATGGATTAGAATAATCCACCTTTGCCACCACGTAAGTTCTACGCCACATTTGATCTAACCTAACTATATATATATATATATATATATCAATACTACAATTAAATTTAAAACCTCATTATCGTAAAATTCGGAAATATTAGCCATTTGAATTTTCGGGAAGGGAACGGAAAGTAGTCGATGGATAAGACTTTTATGCTCAAAACAAAGGTATTGTGTTCGATTCTCACCATTTCCTCTCTCTAGGAAAACAGAAAAATCGGGGAGGTCTCATGGATCAAATCGATAAAATTCTATTTTCAGTGAATACACCACTTACCAAAAAATAACGTCATAGCAACGTAAAAGCATCTATTTAATTCCTTTCATTATTAGAAGTGAAAATCGAGAAAATGAAATTCTCATTAATTGAATAATGATGTCAACAACATATCTACGTAGTATTTATACAAGTCACATGTAAGCTGATCATTTGTATTTCTAACTAGAATTGTAACTAACTTGTAACCACTAAGCTTGTTATTGTATAGCGACTTTTTAACTAACAAGAAAATATAACAAACTATTAACTATCTATACTCTAATACTCACTCAAGATGGTGTAAATGTTCTTTCTTTGCCATCTTGGATAAAGAGGAGTAAAAGCGAAGGCAGTAGAGGAAGCCGTGAAAAGATCTGGTGAAGTTGAGAACGGATCGGGAGGAGCTTAATGGTTCCATCGGCAACTTTCTGTCACGAACAAAATGGCAATCGATTCAATATGTTTGAGTGCGTTCATGGAATGAGGATTGTTGGCAATGTGTCTGGCGGCTTGGTTGTCCGCGAGAACAAAGTGATAGGACCGGATAAAGTCAGCGAAAATCTGCGCAAGAGTTGTTTGAGCCAGGAGTTCACTAGTGGTGGGCGACGGCGTGATATTCGGAACCCGGACGGACGGGGAGAGGCAGTGGTTTCTTCTTGGATTTCGGGAAAGTAAAGAATCACCTAAATACACAAAAATCTGTTGTGGAGCAGCGGGTGTCGGGCGAGATTGTCCCGAATCAGAAAATGCACTGCGATTGGAGCTTGGGCCCACATGGAAAACACTGAGACCTTGGCCCGGAGAACCTTTCAAGTAAGCGGAGGAGGTGAAAAACAACATTGAGATGCGGAGCAGAGGGCAGCAACAAATTGACTTAGATGGGCGGACATATGTGATATGGCGTGTGTGTGTAAGATAAAGAAAGGCGTCCGGCCAGTGCGGTCGTGAGAAGCATCGACGACGGCTTCTCCGTTAGAAAAAGCGAGCTTGAGCGAAGGATCCGTTGGAGTGCTAGGGTTTGGCCCCGATGTCCGTTATCCGCTTGAGTTGTAGTGTGTAGTGTCGTTGAGTCGACATTATTCCGCAGGAAGAAAGAGCAATCTCAAGGCCCAAGAAATATTTGAGATTCCCTAGATCTTTTAATGCGAAATTGAGCAAGTAGAAATTCCTTAGCTTGACACAAATATGTGGGATTCGGACTGTAAGAATGATATCATCTACGTACAAAAGAATAGCAACAAAATTATCATTAGACCGCTTTAGTAAACAAAGAATAATCCGACTTGGATTGGGAAAAACCAACTTCAAGTAAGGCCAGAAGTAAATTTCGAATTCCATTGGAGAGAGCTTTGCTTAAGGCCACAAAAATGTCTTATGCAATCGACAAGCTAATTTTCCAGGCACGTGTTGCTCCCCTGTCCCAAACCAAGAGGAACATCCATATACACTTCTTCAAATAAATCGCCCATTAAAGCGCGTTGTTAACGTCAAGTTGCATGAGTTTCCAATTTTGAGTGGGTGAGTGCAAGTAGGACTTTAACGTTGACAAGTTTGGCAGGAGAGAAGGTATATAGATAATCAATGCCCTCGCTTTTGATTGTAGCCGCCCGCAACAAGTTTAGCCTTATAGCAGACTCTGAGCCATCTCGGCATATTTAATTTTATGCGATAGCGGCATCGATTGAGTGTTTGTCGGTGGTAAGGTCACGATGGACCAAGTATGGTTGGCAACCATAACATCAAACTCTTCTTTTTTTCATGGCGGCACGCCAATGTGGATATGACGGCTTGATGATAGTATTGTGGTTCATAAGTGGAGGAAGCAGACGGATAAAATTTATGTGTTTCTTTGATATGTTGTCGTAATTGAAGACCTCGTGAAGAGGAAAAAAATACCCCCAGGGTAGGGAGGTGGAAGGCCAAGCAAAGAAGATTACAATGGTAATCTTGCAAGTAAGTAGGAATTTTTGGGTTCTTGTGTGGATTTGCGGCGATGGGCAATGCATCGGTGGGTGGGCGGCAGGGGATAGAATCGATGGCGGATGATGAAGCGGTGTCTTTGCGCCTCGGGGAAAATGAGCAACAGGGTTTGGTAATACAAAATCGGAAAATACATCGGGAATGCATGATATACGTGAATCATGTAAAAGCGTCTTCATGGGTGTATCGTCCCTCGAGATGAACAACTTGGGAAGTGTTCAAAT
>JABTTQ020001249.1:0-50000 GCA_016081115.2 Rehmannia glutinosa | reverse complement strand
AAAGAGGAAGAGGTAGGCCTAAAAGACTTGGAAAGAAGCTATTAAACATGACATGTTATACCTAGAAATAAACGAAAATATGGCTTATGACCGTAAACGATGGCGCGATATGATCCGTATAGCCGACCCCACGTAGTGGGACTAAGGCTTAGTTTGTTGTTGTTGTTGTTGTTGTATTGAGTAGAAATGTAGTATAAAGATGGACAACTAATGTGTTTTAAACTCTGAAATTCAATCGGATCAACAACATTCAGATGAAACACAAAATCTCAAACATTATACTCATTATATTCGACGGTCGTTTGATTTTTATATCCTACAAAGGTAGTTGATCCACATGGGAAATAAAAAAGAATCCCAGGTACATCATTCAGCTGAAACACAAAATCTAACACATTATAGACTCATTATATTCGACGACAGTCGACATGTGACATTTATATCCTACAAAGGTAGTTGATCCACATGGGAATTAAAAATATCCACATCACTCTATACGACCCAAAAACTTCACGAATGGATTTCTAATTATCCAAAAAGGGCAATGAAATCTTGAGAATGACAAATCAAAAACTCCATGTGTCTCGCATAAGAAACAGCATGTTTCTTTTCATATATATAACAAATGAAGCAGTAGGCCAGCTGCCAGTAACATACCTTGATGAATGCCTCGGGATATGGGCATTTCTGTTTGTTAGATAATCTCAGTGTGCACTCAGCAGCAGTTCGGCCGTCACGGTGCCACGGCCTTGAAGAACTCCAGTAGATTGTCTCGGTCCTTTCTAGAAAGCTCAGCCGTCATGCCTACGCTCAAGGAAAATGACGTGCGGTCTTGATTTAAACAGAGATTTTCCCGAACTTTTGCTCCGTAATTCTCTGACAAGAATGTTCCCTGGATGCATGTCTGCATGGACGAAATTGTCTACCTGAAATTAAAAGAGTTAAGAGCGATCATCCCAGTAACTTTATTTCAGGTGTGTGCACATTACTGCACGATAGTGTCGAATTCCAGTGCAAAGTTAGGTAAAGAGAGCTCATGAAATAATTTAATAATTTTGTTCCATAATGAGGGTTATTCGTATGTGAAATAATCTAAAAAGACCTCCAGTATAAATCGATGTAGTAGCTTCTGAAAGACCAGCCCAATAATGAATAATTGAACATCGTTGTTACATGGGCCAGATTGGAGCATTACTCCTGAGGGATAAGCCTGGTACAACTTAGCAATTGCATGTTCTAAGTATTTGATTCAACAACATGAGCACTGTTTTGATTGTCAAAGCAACAACATATGAAATCTGGCATAAACTCACAAATCATACCAAGAGCATCTTCAGGAGTGCATGAGTCCCAATATGCGCAAGTGCAGTTTTAATGTGTTCATGCCCTTGAAGCTTGTCAACATAATGGAGGATACTTTCTCCATGCTCATAAGTTTCCACCAGAACAGCTGGATGTACCAAAGGATATAGAGGTTTTGGAAATGAGACATCCTTCCAGTGACGGAAGTTGTAGATAAAACGACTCAAGTTAGCTGCCTCCCTTGCAAGATCAACTTGAGACATCATAAAAACAGCAAATTGTTGTATGCTTTCATCCATTCTTAACCATTTCAATGTAGGGATGAACTTTGAAACTTTTGCAAACAAATTAATCAATACAAAATCTCTGCGGATCGCCTCACCCACACCTGGATGTCTAACTTTTACAGCAACAAGCATAGGCTTAACCTGCTGTCGAGGATATCTGAATCTAAGAGTAGCTTGATGAACTTGAGCTACACTGCCAGACGCCACAGGTTCCTCGTCAAACTTATCAAAAATTTCAGTCAGTTTGCGGCCAAATGCCTTTTCAACGGTGCTTTTCGATAGGCAAAGCTATGTGCCGGTGCGTTGGTGTGAAGTTCAGCAAGCTCATTGCATAGATCATTTGGGAACAGATCAGGCCTCGCTGCAGCCCACTGGCCCCATTTGATAAATGCTGGGCCAGCCCTTTCTAATGTTACACGGACAGTACGGCCATGACCTCCTGAACTCAATGCCAAGGGAATCAGCAAAGGAGCCATTACGATGCAAGGAGAAAACAAAATTGCCAGGTATATGGCTCTCAGAAGCAGTATCAGTCCCTCTAAAAGAGAAAAGACAATTGAAGTCACGTAAACATGCCCTCCTTGTGCATGCATGTAGAGCATATCCCTTGTGGGAGGTAATCTGCCTGTGCCAAACATCTTCGGTTCAATGCTATCTCTCCAATAATGAAGGCCAGAATGCCAGGTGCAACTAGGTGTGATCGAGACAAAGCAAGACTCACTGCACATGCTATCCTACTTATGGGCGGCAAAATAGGTCCACTATAGGAATATATTTCAAAAGCCTTCTCCATGCAATTTGGGCACGATGCGTAAGTTTGTAACTCGTTGATGATGAATGGATACTTCTATATCCCCTACTCTTAGACAATATCTCCTTAACTTCATGTAACATACGTGAAGAAAACCGTCCATGAGGAACAATGCAGTGTGAGTAATATCTGCTTGCAATGTAACAGAGCCCAAGTGCAGATGATTTCTGACAATGATTTATCTCACGAAACCAAATCCTCGCACTTGGGGAAAGGGATTGTGCAAATTGCCTAAAACTGTCAGTTGCCCAAAATCAGCAATTTTCGAAAATATCCAATAAATGACACCAAAAGATATCAAGTCGTTCACATTTCAAATGCTAAATATAAGTCTGTGAAGAACATATTCAGAATGAATGCTAACATAATCTGAATCTGTCACGGATTAATCAAAATTATGAAACAAACTTATAATAATCATTAATTTTTTGACAGATACAGAGCATATTGGCTCAATGGATTATGTAAACGGAATCGCACGTCCCTAAATAATTTAAAATTTTCTCCATGAATGACATACTAGAATAGTCAATCATTAATTAACCAACTGGTTAAGCTCATCTGATGTACAATCCTACACATGTTATGTGTTTCCATGCTTTATGAATTGCAAATTAGCAATAATTACTAAATCAACAGTAATGAATACTATACAGTATCGTGACAAACTGTATAAACCAAGAGCAAGGCGAATAGGAGGGACCTTGAAATGGCCATGGGAATCAGGTGCAGACAGGTAAATGATGCGCCGATGGCCGGAGGAAATAGCAGGCATTTTCTCTTTCAGTACGGTGATAAATTGGTCCAATCACAAATCTCCGGGACTCTACGCATCGTCGACGGAGATTTGACGGTGCAATTTCAGGCGCCTCGAAGCTGAGACCGGATTAAAGGAGCGTTTGTCGCGGGTCAGCTTTTGCCGTTGGGTTGAGGGTTACTTATATGGATGGATCCGAGTCTTTAGAAAATTGAAATATTCGGGTCACGGGTACCAGACTCGGACCCAAATAGGACCAAATTAGTTTCATATTCATTATCTTTCCTTATTTAATTTTAAACTAAAATAAACATCCATTTGTTAAGTGAATGGATTAAATATATTTTCTAAAACTTTTTGTTTGTGCATTCTTAATATTCATTTTCTATTTCCTGAAAAAAAAAAATCATTTATATTTATGTAAACACAAAAACTCCTATCGAATCGTCTAACTAGGTTTGATCTGCTGGGACGGATCGACCCGCGATCCGTGGCATTTCCGTAATATTAGCAGTGGTTTTAGTAGTTTTCAGGGACCATCGGTATTAACAGTTCTTCTGAAAAGTATTAATTGTCCTTCTAAAAAGTATTATAGCAGCTTTTCCAAATGTATTAGTAGTTCCTAAAGAGTTTTTTATTATTTTCCCTGAATATATATACTCCCAAAATATATTAGCATCTCTCAAAAAGTATTAGTAGTTCCTCTAAAAAGTATTAGTAGTTCCTAAAAAGTATTAGTAGTTCCTTGAATATAATTAATTTTTTCTCCCGAAATGTATTAACAAATCTTCCAAATGTATTAGCCGTTTTTCTAAAATGTATTAACAGTTCTTCCAAATGTATTAGTAGTTTCCCGAATATAATTAATTTTTTCTCCTGAAATGTATTAACAATCCTTCTTAAAAGTATCGATCGTCCCTTCTAAAAAGTATTAGCGATTTTCCAAATGTATTAGTAGTTCCCCTGAATAGTATTTTAATATTTCTCATGAATATACTCCCAAATGTATTAGCAAATCCCTCAAAAAAGTATTAGTAGTTCCTCGAAAAGTATCGTAGTTCCCTGGAGAGTATTTTAGTAGTTACCCTGAATATAATTAAATTTTTCTCCGAAATGTATTAGTCAGTCCCTGGAAAAGTATTAGTAGTTTCTCGAAAAAGAATTAGTAATTTCCTAGAGAGTATTTCATCTACAATTCTACCATCATCACCATTGCCTTTACTTTCTCCAACAAATTCTCCACTTTCTCCCCACTCACGTGAACCATCCACTAATCTAATAAGCTCTCCACTTAACTTACCATATTCTCCTCCAATTTGTAATAATTCACAATCTATTTTGTACAACTCATTCACACACTCGTGAATCTCCTCCATCTCCTCGACTTCGCGCCTCCATTACCACCTTCCAACATAATTCCTTCGTCTTCTCAAGGCGGCGGCGATGTCGTGACTCTCCGATATCGACCGCCTCCTATTCGAGAATTTCAGATCGGTGTACAAACGGAGTATGAAGAACATATCTCAACGAAGTGAAACGACATCGTCAAACGGCGGAGTTTGTTTTTTGCAGGGGGCCTGGTTTGTAATTTCACTTTAGTTTTTTTTTTCGCAGATCTAGGTCGTCTGCAAATGAGTAAGACATTTAGACCCGTCTAATGGATCTAGATCCGCTAGACGGTCTGGCCCGACAGAGACTAGCTCTTATGTAAAAATTTAAGAACAAGAGTTTACTCAAAATAGAGTGTGTAGGTTTTTTTTTGACAAAAATAAAATTGTATTTTTATTACTCAAAACAAACAAGATACAATATTCTGAAACCAAATGTTAAAAACTCAAACAAACTCTCCCACCTTCCAAACAAGGAAAAAGGAAGAGACATATACTAAACAAATATAATAAATCAATAGTGCATCGGATCAAACTCATCAAAGGACTATGATTCTTGACGGATGAGTGACTATTTGCACTTTCAAACAAGGTTTGAACGATATACATATTCTCGATTTGTAGATCTACCAAAAATTGATGGAGAAAAAATACAAGAAAAGACAAAATGAAAAGGCAAACAAACTCCCACAAAGTGGAGAAACAAACTCCAACAAAGGGGAGAAAATTACTCCCATAGAGGGAAGAAACATGCTCCTACCATGAGAAGAAACTGGAAAAAAAAAAATCCCAAGACGATGAAAATAAAAAAAAAAAATATTACTTCATCATCCTTCCATGACAAGAGGAGGAGGAGAGATATGTTATTTTTGCAGAGAGCAAGAAGATAGTAAGAGTCTAGAGTTGTGGTCTAAGATAGTACGTACATAGGATTCAATCTCAAGTGCAAGCCATGGTTGTAATATAAAGCTTATAGTTGATGAGTGTTAAAAATTTGGATTATTTGCATTCATCTCTCGGTTTTGAATTTTTCATCTCCTCATTAGGTCTGAATTTTGACTAAAGGCTTCCATTATAATACCATTATGTATTAAGTCAAAGACAACCCAACGAGAAAAAAATATGAAAGACCAAAACAACTCCTACTCTATATATTTGAAGATTAATGTATTATTTTTAAAAGTTTGATTGAGAGTCGGTTTTTAATCTAAAATTTCAAATACCAAATGAAAATTTGAGGTTCCCTTGATTATACATAACTACATAAGATATACAAGTTAATGCATGATAAAATATTCTATATTTATAAGAAAATAAAAAATAAGAGAGTAGAGTTTTAGTTTAAGGTCATATTCGGTAGGTAAATAATCTTGATTAATTAACATTGATGAAAATTATTTTCCAAACACTAACGTTTGTTTTAAATGAAACATTAACTCTATATACTAAAAGAAAAAATAGTTAAAATTAAAGAACAAATACTTCATCTTGATTTGTATGGGGATATTAACACCGAAAGTTTAAGTGGAAAATATTACACCTTTGTTATAGTTGATGACTTCTCTAGATATACTTGAACTATTTTTTTTGCAAATAAAAGTGATGTCATTGATGAGTTTGCTAAGTTATGTAGATTTATAGAGAATAAAAAAAGATACGATTAAATCTATAAGGAGTGACTGACGACCAAGAGGTGAATTTGATGGTGATTTAAGGTTTTATAAATATTGTGTCGAGTTAATTTATCTTGCCTTATTTTGAGTTAAATAAAAGACTAGAAAAGGTTATATGTATTGAAAAATAGAAAAAAAAAGTAAAAGAAAATAAAATAATGAAAGGAAAAGGAAAAGAGAAAAAAATTAAAATTTCATTAAGAGAGTGTTTGCAAACAATAAAAAAAAAGTACTTTAGCTCCAAAAATTTTACTTTTTCGTGTATTTAATGTTTGAAGAGTAGTTTTTGCTTATGCTTCAACTTCGTTTAATCAAAATCTAAAAATTGAGCGTGAGGTGTTTTTAATTTTGGAAATTTTTTTGGTATTTTTGTAAATAAGAAGAACAATTAAACCTTTATAAATTAATAACCTTAAGACTCAAATATTTACTAATTTAGTGAATGAATAATTTTGCTTGTTGTCCCTAAATCGGGACCAATCAAGTATTATTTAAATGAGTTTATTAACTAATCGAATATTAGATTATTGAGTTATATTGAAGTTTATTTTTCATATTCTTATTCTCATATTTTTAGTATAATCCAAATTGAAATTTCTTCTTCCTAAGTTACCCGTGTCATTTATATTTCATATATGTATAGTTTGTCTTTTTCCCAAACACACCATTTTTATTTTATTCAGCTTTTTGCAACCACTCCCTAATTGTAGTCATTCATATTACAATACTCTCACTTATCCCACAAGCATAAATTAAACAATATGTCGTTCTGTTCTTTTCACAAAAATAAAAAATAAAATCTCGTACTATTATACAATTGACTAGTAAATCAGTCCCCATCTAGTAATTAATTACAATTCTTACCAATTATTTTACTTCCCAGTTAAAAAAACAAAAGTAATGGGGCCTATGTGGTTGATTAAACATTAAACCACCAAAGTAAAACAAAAGTTTACTAAAAAAAGAGTGTAGATAGGGTTATTGTTTTTTTGTTTTTTTCCCAATAGATAGGCTTATTGTTGATGGGTGTTAAAATTAGGATTATTTGCATTCATCTCCCAGTTTTGAATTTTCGCATTTCTCTCTAATGACTCTTGAGGTATGAATGTTGACTAAAGATTTCCATTATAGTGCCATTGGAATATTAAAGTCAAAGGTTCCCGAAGGAAAAGAGAAGAAAAACATAAATAGTGAAATACCAAACCAACTCCTAGTTTAATATATTTGAAAACGATGTATTATATTTTTAAAAGTTTGATTAAGAGTCTTTTTTAATCTAAAACTCTAAATACCAAATGAAAAAATTGAAGTTTAACGCATGATAAAATATTCTATTTTTTAATTAAAAAAGACTAAAATTTTAATTTGAGGTCATTTTAAAAGGTAAAAATCTAGATTAACATTGATGAAAGTTATTTTCCGAACATTGACGTTTGTTTTAAATGAAACGATATAAAATAAAAGTGAAGTAAAATTTAATTTTACCTTCTTCAATTAATGAAGAGCACACTAATAGTTCCCGGAAAAAACACTAATATACTATCATTATCCAAGAAAGCCCAAGACCAATATATTTGACAAAAATGTCCCTGGATTCTCAAAAGTGCAATGTAAACTTATATCATGCACCGATGCACGTGCCCACAAAGAAAGTCAAGTTTTTAAACTCTACGCTTTTCTCAAAAATCTCCGTCTAATCCCACTTAATTTACCTGGCGCTAGACCCCATGTCTGCCTACGATTTTTTTTCAGATTAGGCCCGCCTAATCCCGCCCAGATCCCACCTAACCCCACCTAGGCTCCGCTTAGAGACTAGGGCCCAGTCTGCGGCCTAGCGAGCGCCTAGCGATTTTTACAACATTAACTCTACTGCGTTTCTAGTTTTTCGACTTGGGAAAAAAAAAGAAAAAAACCTTATTCAGAACACATTATGGTTAGCTTAGCATTTGATTGCTGATGAGATTATTAGAAGGTTCGAAAGTAAGGATTTTACTTTGAGAGGTCTAGCCGTCTAGGCTTATTATTGACTTATTGTGGATCGTTGAGAAATAAGAATATTGATTTATGCGCAAAGCCCTTGTTCAAAGGATTTTAATTCAACTTGAATTTTGATAAATCGGTCAAATTTCTTATCCGGAACTAGCGAAATCTTCGGAAATTTTTTGATGGAATTGTTCTAGGGAGGTCTCTCCGACGCTTAATTCAACGATTGCATGAGATAAAAATCGAATGTAATGCATAGTAATTAATTGAACTCTCTTACAAATAAACATGGATAGATCTTTTAGGTCATCTCCAGGAGGGCACTAAAATGGCATCCAACGCCATTCTCATCAACTCAGCAATGTGCCACTTCATGCGCTATTTTAAGAAAATCTATAGTGTTGCGCCAATTGTGGCGCAGCACTGTTCATGCGCTATTTATTTCTTTTTTTTTTCCTTTTTTGTTTTTGTTTGTTTTTCATTAATTAATTATTCTGATTATATATTTAATGTTATTTATTATTCTAATTATGTATTTGTAAATAATTTTAATAATATAAAATTAATAATCTTATTTGAATTATAATCTCATTTTTAATATAATTATTACAATATTAAATTCATTTAATATATTACATTGTAAATAATAAAAATAAAAATATTAATTGAATAAATAAAGAATATCCATGATATTCTTTATTTTAATTTTGTATTATTTCATTAAATTTTATATATTGTTTTGAATTTGATTAATTCTGAAAATAAAAAACTTAATAAATATTATATTAAATAAAATTACATATGTAATATATTTATCAATTATAAAGTAATCAAAATTAATATTAAATGAATAAAATAAGGAATCTTATGGAATATTCTTTTTAGTGCAGAAAGTAGTGCAAACTGCTGGAGATAGAGTGCATATTTTGCACTAAAATGGTGTAAATTCTGCACTAAAATGGTGCAGACTACTGGAGATGGTCTTATACATGTGATAATGAGTTGCATGAGCCTTGTAGGATAAAGTAGGTTGCGTGGGCTAATATAGACCGCGTGGGCGGATATAGCGAGTTGAGCCTCATTGGTCGCTTCAATAATTTGGGCCAATTAATGATTGATCCAATGTTGAATACATGTGGGTGAATAATTAAATATTATATCTAATTAAACAAAATAAATATAATTACGAGTTTACCCACAACACTTATGTATTAAAAAATTAGAAAATATGAAGAAAGAAAAAGAAAATAAAATAATGAAAGGAAAAGACGAGAAAAAATGCAAACTCAATTAAGGTAGTGTTTGCAAACATTAAAAATAAGTAATTATCACCTTTCACGGTGAAAAAAAATTACTTTTTATTGTTTGTAAATACCAACTTTTGATTTGACTTTTACTTTTAATCAAAATTTAAAAGATGTGGGTGGGGATGCTTCTAATTTTGGAAAAGTGCTTTTGGTATTTAAATAATAATAAGTTTCTTTTTTTTTTCTTTTTAACATTCTTATCCTCAAATTTTTATCATGATCCAAAATTGACATTACTCTTCTTAGATGCCCATGTCATTTATATATGAATATTTTGT
This sequence comes from Rehmannia glutinosa, assembly GCA_016081115.2. Lineage (NCBI taxonomy): Eukaryota > Viridiplantae > Streptophyta > Magnoliopsida > Lamiales > Orobanchaceae > Rehmannia > Rehmannia glutinosa. The sequence continues at coordinate 40,214 of JABTTQ020001249.1, read as the reverse complement.
TTTTCTATCCAAAAACTAATATTCAAATTGTTTTTCCCTTTCCGAACACTCCAACTTTTATTTTTTCAGCTTTTACATTTTATTTTAAATACCATCAACTTCTGATTTTCAATTACTTTTGTTTCTACTACAATAAACCAGTCCTTATGCAGAAGTGTTTTTTCTAAATAAAAAAAAAGATGCATAAGTGTTTGCAATCAAGGGCGTATTCTCTTTGATGCATGGAGGGCTTTAGCCCCCCCCCCCAAAAAAAAAATTAAAAATTCAATCATTTGTATGTATATTTTATTTTAAAATATTAATTTTTAATATTAATTTTTTATTGATTTAGTCCCAAAAATTACACGCTAGTCCGCTCCCTTTTGCAATACTATTATTTGCTTATCCCAGTCCAGAATTATAAATCAAAGAATATTTGGCACTGTTATGCATTTGAGTATTTGACTATAAATAAGTCCCCATTTAGTAATTTATTACAATTTTTACCGAAACACAAACATCAATAGAAACACAAAAATCACATTATCCCTAACATATTCTAGTCAGTCTTATTCTCTCGAGCAAATAGGAAAATTACCCATTTGGAATAGGTGGGAGAGTTTTTTGACATGTAGGATAAAAAACATAGTTTTCTACCCACTTTTGGGGTTCTTTTACCACAATACCCTTGAGGCTTTAAATGCAAGCCTTTAAAGTAGGTAGATGTGTATTTCTCTCTCTTGCAATTAAATACTCCCATACATACGTTTCCCATTCTATTTTGCTCTTCTTATTTTCTCTCTCTTCTTCTTCTTCTTCACAAAATATCAAGTTCTTTTTGTATTCTTTCATAACCAAAATCGAACCAAAAAATTGAATAACAAGGTAATGTTGTTTCTCCTCTTAATTACTTAACCTTGTTTAAATCAAATAACAGACAGTATACTGACAATATGGAGTGTTGGCACGATATAGACAGATTTCATATAACCCTAAATAACCCTACGGCACGATGGTGTGCAATTAATCCTACGGCACGATATCGTGCCTAATTAAACTTACGGCACGATATCGTGCCCAATTAATCCCCTACGGCACGATATCGCGCCCAATTAATCCTACCGATATATTGTGCCTAATTAAACTTACGGACGATATCATGCCCAATTAACCCCTACGGCATGCGATATCGTGCTCAATTAATCCTACGCACGATATCGCGCCTAATTAAACTTACGGCACGATATCATGCCCAATTAATCTCTTCATTAATGTGAGCGTGGATATCGTGCCCAAGTGAGTCCTTCCAAGTAAGTTTTTTTTTATTATGTTTGGAGTGGAAGCAAGTGGGTTTTAGCATATATGCTGCAAGTGGGTTTTTTTATGCACAAACATGCGTTTTGTTTCTCAAAAACAAAAGCATGCGTTTTGGGGTTCCTTCCCAAGGGGCAAGGTGCAACAAAAGATGCACCTTTTATTTTATTTTAATAATTATAATAATGATAAAGCATGTTCATTAGGTGTTTGAATACGCTGAACAAGTTTTATTTTCTTTTTTTTTTATCGGTTGAACGAGTTTCATCTCAATTGGGCACGATATCGTGCCCAATTAACCCCGCGGCACGATATCTGTTTGATACATGTTTTTATTTTAATTTTGATGATTTTATTTTTTACACCAAAACAATATTTTTAATTATTGTCCAAATACTCCTAAATGATTTAAAATATTTTTACTATTTACTCGGAGTATTTCTTCAAGTTTTATTTTAGAAAAAATTGGACAACACTTTTAATGATTTTATGTTAATATGTTTTTACATCAAAACAAAGTTTCTAATTGTTGTCTAAATACTCCCGATCGGTTTAAAATATTTTTACTAAATTTTTGGAGTATTTCTTGAGGTTTATTTTCGACAAAAATTGGACAACATTTCTGCCTCGAGTCAACCTGCAGGTGCCCTATAGGCAACCCGTACTGAAGATGAATTTTGGAACAAAATATGAGACGGAATAAAATCGCCAGTCGACCAGTGTATCGACCCGGTGGCGTCGACCGGTCGACATCCCCTGTCGACCGCACTGGGAGCATGGTTTTGAAATGAACTTCGTTTCCTCAAAAAGCATTGAGTGCAACCGACTAAAGAAGGGGACGACCGGGTCGAACCCTACGTCGATCGGTTGCCCTGTTAATTTGTGTTATGTTCAATTCAAACTCTATTTAAATGCGGCACCGGCCGCCTCAAGTTTGACAAAAATTTCCGACCGTTTGACAAACAGACAAACTTTCCTTAAATTGTGGGATTGATTTCTAACTATATTCTTGATTTTAATTGTATTTTTCTCAGAGATTTTCAATCCCCAAGAGGAGCCTATACTTGATCAATCATCTCCTATAAATAGAGGAAGTTTTGGAGTAACCTACACAACAATTGAGATACAACACAACAAGATACATTTCAAGCAAACACTTGTTCTTCATAGTTATTATTCTTGTGGTAATTTTGCCTTAGCCTATCAATTTCACATCTTGAGGTCTAGGCTTTCATTTCTTGATTACACTTGCACTCAAATTCTATTATTCATTATTGAGGTGTAATCTTGATTTTTGGTCATCATTCAACACAAGACATCCTCGTGAGTATTCTTGTGGAAAGAATACACTTGGATGATCTAGGTGATAGGTGTTTCAAGAGTGTGGTGCTCTTGAGGTGTTGAAGAATTTGGTATTCTTCAAGATTGAAGATTGTGGTGATCTTCAAAAGGCGCCGATTGAAGGAAGATTGTGGTAATCTTGAAAGGAGATTGTGGTAATCTCCGGAGGTGGTGTTGAAGAAGAGTGTGGTGCTCTTCAAGGTGTTGTAAGTTGAATTTGTATTAATTTTGGTAATTAATAAAATTCTTTTTCCTTTTTGAAATCCATCCCGGATATACTGGGGTGGTAGAGCACGTAGTCCCTAGGTGGGGTAAAGCTCTATAAATCGACGCGTGTTGTTTACATTCCGCACCTTTATTATTGTCTTGGCTTGTTTTATTAAAAAAAGAGGGCATAATCGAAAAGATGGAGATAATATATTCACCCCTCTAGATTATCGTGGCCGTTTGGACTTACAATATCGCGCCCCAATTAACCCCACGACACGATATAGGCATGATATGGTACCATATCGTGCCTCTTCGTCTTCCTCATCTAATCGTGCCATAGCCGAAAAAATATACCCCATTTTCGAACACTAACCCAAAATACTTCATCTATTTCGAACATTCTAACAACTAAACTCAACTATTTCACATTATCAATTATTTTATACATATATTCGAACATTCACAAATAGATTTCGAAAATTATGAACTAAACTTCATAGATTTCTAACACCATATTTATTTCGAACATAAGGGATATCTAAATGTTTATATACGGTTTCTATACGGTTTTTAATGGTTATAATAATGACTTGATTTCAAAATTCAAAAACCCAACTTAAAAGCGGGAACAATTTTGTCAATTTGGGTAGAAAAGAGTTTTGTTATGTTGGTGGGTAAAAAGGGGATAGGATCTTCTATTCCAAAACCATGTTTCATCTCCTATTCCAACCGTGGTGGATGATTGACACGTGTATTACACTTACCATGTTAATTTTCAAGCATAAATTAAGCGAGAAATTGTAGGGTTCTAATATGGTAAGTGTAATACATGTGTCAATCATCCACACGTTGGAATAGGAGATGAAACACGATTTTTTTGGAATAGAAGATCTCATCCTATAAAAAAAGTACCCACTATCTATAGTGGGTACTTTAAAAATTCTCCCTTATTCTTTTCTCTTCCTTTATCTTTCTACCATATGAAGATGGGAAGAACATTGTTTTTTTCAAATCGGTTGTTTGTTTCTCTTCCTTTATGTAAGTTTTAGTCTCTTCCATGATATCTTTTTCTTATCCCTTAATAAGTGGAGTTTTTCTACTTAATAGTGGTGTTTTGTCCCATGTGATAATTTTTCGTTTAGATAATTTGGTCGTTACAAAAGATTCATATGGTATCGGAAAATTAGTGATGGATGCGGGTTCGTGACTTGTCCAACAATTATGAGATTATCCGATTCTATTGGATCAATTAGATATGTATAGGTTTATGATTTTTATAGGCTTCACGATTTTGATCTTTGTTATCGAAAAGTTTTTATGCGGAATGAGATTGATTATTTCTAAAATAAAAAATTGCAGTTTTTACCAATTATTTTGTATCCAAGTTAAAAAAGGTAATGGGGCCTATGTGGTTGATTAAACATTAAACCACCAAAGTAAACGGGAACACGTGGTTGATTAAACATTAAACGAAATAGTATCAACCCAATGCGCAATCCTTAATTGAAGGATTACGGATGATTACCAACCTCCCCCACCCCCACCACCACCCCCAAATCGCACTGTAACTGCAGTACGGCTTGGCCGGCGGGAGGGGGGCTACACCGCTACAGTTGCAGTTTCAAATTTCCATGTCAAAATTATAGAAGATCCAAAATCTCCCCGCGCTCAAAATTCCTCTTTCGCATTCGTATTTTTTTGTTGTTGCTGCTTACGTCTGTCTTACGAATAGTAAATGCAAAAATGTCTGCTAATCATCAAACTTTGTTGGATTCGTCGAATTAAATTCCTATTCCACCCACTCCACTTTCTCTCTCTACGCGTTTTCTCCTTCTGATGGCGATGCATTTATTTATACACATATATAATTACATATGCATGGACGTGGAAATCAGCTTATGCGTAAGGACCTTCCATCTGGAAAGAATTTGAATATCCTTTGGGAAACCGCTGTTTGCGTTTGATTCCTGCTTTTTGAACCGCCGTTGAATTGTTCGTTGGGTAAAGTATCGTTTTCTGCTTTTTCAGTTTTTTTTCCTTCGCTTTAAACTTCTGTGCGTTTGTCGCTTACGAGTTATGCTTTCGTATGAATATTTTTCGTATCTGTCTGGCCTTCGAGGGGGAAAAAATAAAAAATGGGTTCTGTGGACAGATTTTCGGCTCGTTCAGCCAATATCGCGTGCAGGATAATGGTAGGAACGCGGATGATGGCCAAAGATATGAAGCAATCATTTCATAATTTCTTCAGTAAAAAGTGAGTTTTTATTAATTTTTTTTTTCGTAATTACATGTGAGAATTGAGTCCCAATCGGTGGACGGTGAAATAAGACGTGGTTTTTGTGTCCCAAAATTTCAAGGTCCGTAGTAGGTTGTATGATGCTCATGTTTCGTTTGGAGTTAGAGTTATGCGTGTTTATTCAGAAGAGATTGGTAACCCCTGGTTTTTTTCCAACTTATATAAATCTTTATGTGCAAGAATAAAGCACGGTTTACATTTCCACTTTTACCTTTTTGGATTCTTAAGCGGTTTTTACAAAGTACCGGTCTAAAAATAGTTTGTGGTTGTATCTAAAGCCGATCAAACATATAATTCTGATGATTTTAAATTGGAACATCTTTTGGGTTAAAATTAGTTCCAACACAGTTACAGCAATGGTTTTACTTTCTGTATTTATCTGCTGCATCTTTCATTATAATGCTAGAGGTGATTCCTTATGAGGAAATCAGTGTGAATTATCATGAAGACCTGAGTTTTTATGTTATGCTCTCTTTCTTACGATCTTTCAGTCAAGATGCTGCAGTTGGTAATCCGGAAGTGGTTCAAATTTTGAAGGAGTATTACATTCCCGATTATATACTTCTTCCTGAATCTGAAACGAAAGAAGAATGTGAAGTTCCTGTATGTCCGGTGATTGTGTTCATCAATTCAAAAAGTGGTGGGCAGTTGGGTGGTGAACTTATACTAACATGCCGTCGTCTTCTAAACAAAAATCAGGTTTGTTTCTGGCTTTGACTGCAGGCCAGCTGTTATGGGAAGAACTTGAGAGGATTTGAGCGTATCACCTTTTCTGGAGGACTTCTGAGCTTAGCACTTATTTTCCAGGTGTTTGATCTTGGGGAAAAGACACCTGATAAGGTTCTCCACCAGCTTTATTTCAATTTGGAGAAGCACAAGAAAAATGGAGATAACTTGTCTGCTGAAATTCAGAGAAGATTACGTATCATAGTAAGTTGAACAGCTGACCCATGACCCATAAGGTTAACAAAACTAGGTCATTTACTTGGTAAATCTCATTGTACACAATCTATCTGTAGGTTGCTGGTGGGGATGGAACAGCTGGGTGGCTCCTTGGAGTGGTTTCTGATCTTAAACTATCACAACCACCACCAGTTGCTACTATGCCATTAGGAACAGGGAACAATCTCCCATTTTCATTTGGTTGGGTAAGATTAGGCCTCATGGTGGCCTCTAGTTATTACTTAGCTCCAATCATTTCATTATTGGAAACAGTGAATATCACTAAATGATCAGAAGCCTCATTAATTTCAGTGTTAGTATGTATTGGCACCAATTATCTTGTACAATTGTTGCACGATTTTGTAACTTTTAACCCTTTTTCCTTTATTCTTCCAGTGCAACTCTATCTTGCTATATTCACCCATTTAATAGCTGCTAACAACAATATAACCATAGATATTGAATGCTTAGATTCAGTTTTATCAACTATTATGTTTGAATGGTTGGCTTTTCAGTTTATTTTCTTTGTTGTTTAATTCTCTTAGATGTTTAGCTGTGCCTTTATGACTCCTCTCCATGCCAGAAACTCCATTTTACTCTTCGTTTATATTGTCAATTTGTGGAAATTTGTTGTTATCTTCTCAGAACGTTTTTCAACCTTAGGCCCCCGCTACATAGTCTACCACGCATTTCTTATCTTGTTAATATTTGGTATATAACAGCATATTGTTGTAATCAAGATGTGTTTGTGCTAAATCTCTTTCATTACTTTAAGGGGAAAAAAAATCCTGGCACAAACTATCAGTCTGTCAAGGCATTCTTGGAACAAGTAAAGTACGCGAAAGATATGAAAGTGGACAGGTACATACATTCTTGATCTCCAAGTTATGTGTCCAAGTCAAAATATATACTGCTATCCTGTAGATGCAAGGCATATTCTGTTGGGCGCTGGGTGCCTAACATATTCATTGCATCAACATGTCTTGTTCTATTATCCATTTGTGTTGAGTCTGTAACGGGTGCACACATGTTCTGCCCCTGACCCAGTGAGATTTATCCAAATTATATGAAATGGACACATGTTTAAGCTGAAATAGCATATATTACAATAAGAGTTCTACATGTCTTTTGGACAACTTTAAAAACAGTTGAGCTATGAGCTTTTCTGTTTGAAAAGAAGGTTAATAATAGATCAACTTTACTGAAATTAGGCACTTCCAGTGCTTACATGGATATGGGAGTATTATCTCCTTACCTTTGATAGTTTAAGGATGGATTATGACTATGAAACATATAATTTCTTTTGTATAGACTCTTATGTCGACCTTAGAATCATAGGACGTCTGGCGACCTACTGTATTTGGAGATATAGTGCTCTGTTTAGATTAGCCATATGCTCTTGGTAGCAGCACTGTACATAATTTTATGACAGTTAAGTATATCTTTGGCTCCAAACTGACCTTTCTGATCTGTGGCAAATTCAGAAGATCGGTTTAAGTCTACCTTGATTTCTTAAGAATTTTCAAGATGCAAATGGTACTTATAAACAATGTGTTGGCCTTCAAACAACATGACTAGAAAAATTCTGAGTGACTGATCTATATAGAACTGCATGGGCGCTTCTGTCTCTGTTAGTGATGATATCATATGTTTGCTAAATGACGGGGCATAAATATATAAGAAATGGTTTTATTTTGGTTAGTTTAACGCTTTGGTTCTGTCTGTTATCTTTTTGTGGCTCACATTAATGTTTATTTATTGAAGAGATCTACTCTGCTCTAAGAATCATGTTTCTCTATTTACATTCAGCTGGCATATTCTCATGCGGATGAAGGCTCCTAGAGAAGGTTCATGTGACCCTATTGCACCTCTTGACCTACCACACTCATTGCATGCCTTTCACCGTGTCTCCTCAACAGATGAAATGAATGAGGTACCAAGCTTCTCATTCTAATTATAATTCCAGTACTTCCCTACCTGTCTTCCTTCTCTCACTTCACAATATTTGACTAAATTCTTCTGTGTATATTCTCTTATAAGAAAATTGACACCATAATATAATTGGATCAGGAAGATGTAGATGCATGTGCTGTATAATCAAAATGAGAGGAGAAATGAAGCCTTTTGCAATTTATTTTATAGAATATTTCTCAGCAATTAAAATTTCTCTGCAGTGCATTTTTCATTGTCAGACCCATGGAAAATCTTCTATTTCATTTACTTTTGAAGTTCTATTTTCTGTCCTGTAGCCTCAATAACATTGATAACTGATTTTCTATAGGCTCTGTTTGCAGACGCTGTGCCAATTGGTGTACTTACTTGAACTTTTCCTTGTGGTTACCAGCCATATAGTGTCAGAATAAATAGAATTTCGTACTCCTAAATCCTACTGATAAATAAATGAGATACAAAAGAATTGAAGGATGTTTGCTGGATCATTTATTGTCTTGCTTAATTTCAGCTATGTGAGGTTGCAATGACACTGATTCATTGAGGGGGTGGTCCAAAGTGTACTGATCATTATTATTCATGATTCAGGAGGGATACCACACGTTTCGCGGGGGATTTTGGAACTATTTTAGCATGGGTAAGTTGTTGGTTTCCATTTTTTTACCTCTGAATCTTACGGTAGATGTCCTTCCTTAATATTTCTAAATACGTGAGATTTAATAATATTTAAGAATCTGGTGGAGTTTTTAGCTTTTAGTGATTGTCTCTGTAATCAGTTTCATGTGCAATCGTACTGTTCCTGGTCGTTAGAGAGCAAATTGTTCTTAGGTAAATGGTTTGGTTGGCAGTTTTGGCATTTCACCTGAAATGACAAATTCCATTGATGAAACTTCTCTTAAAGTTACTATGGTAATGCCCTCACCCAGTCAATTTTCCAAAATTGATGATAGTTGTTTGGTTTTGTCCTAACTGATATAAAAAAAGTTGTGGATCTCCAGAACTCTTTTATGTATTTTCTTGGTGAACCATGAACTAGATTGTTGATTGATAAAACTTTCTAAAGCATGTGAAATTATTGTGCTAGACACCCATGTTTGTACCACAACTTCAGGGTCTACGAAATTTATTGCTTAGACACTATGGTGACTACTATTCAACTTATAAATTAATGGCCAGTGTTCTCGCCTTAACTTTAAGGAGACTGATGTATGCAGGAAAGATGAGAGATTTTATGCTATAAAATGCCATGAATTTATGTGATATATAGACACCTAAGGAAGAAGCTGGAGAATTGATGCTGATAAACTTGTGTGTCATTGTGGGATTTATGGAGCTTGTGTAGTCTATGGACTATACTGGCATCAACTGTTTCATGTTTAAATATTGAGAGACGTGCATTGACCTAAAGTGGTGCCTCACTGCCTCTTTCAAGCAGTATTATGACAAGTCTTTTTACGTTTACATTCTGAGAAGCCTTTTACGTATTTGTTGTGACGCTTTTGTTACACGCCTTCAGCCAATAATTGATAATTGTGAAACTATGGCTGCGGTCTTAAATTTGGTTAAACTTTTAGTTGTTTGGATACAGATGCAACAAAACTGGAGTAAACGTTGTTTTCATAAATCAAAGTATCAGATAGCTCCTGCATCCCCTTGCAATTCCGCTTTGTGCTTTATTCTTTTTTTTTTTTTTTTTTTAGCTTTTTATGAGTTTATCCTTTACTCTGGTAGCTTTATTACAATCTTCTTTTCTTTTCTTTTTTGGCAGGTATGGATGCCCAAGTTTCTTATGCATTTCATTCAGAGAGAAAGCTGCATCCAGAAAAATTTAAAAATCAGTTAGTTAATCAGGTGCCCACCCGTCTTCATTTCTTACTATGTTGTTGCATGATTATAACTTCAAGTGACAATTACATGCTTATCTTGGTATAATAAAATCAATGAATACATCATAATCTGGCAAGTGCAGAATTGGCCTTTTCTTTCCCAATATTGTTGTCTACTTGTCTGTCTTCCCTTTTAAAATATTTAACAGGAGGATTCACAGAAAACAGTAGCTTCACGAATTTCATCTTTGACATCTTTAGAATGTAGCAAACCAAGATAAAAAAGGATTAGAAGTTTACATTTACAATTAGTTTACATAATTATTGTCTTTACATCAAAGTATTGAGAAAATTAACATCAACTGGTTTAACTCAATTCTTACACAAGGTAGAAGGAGGAGAGTACATTTGAAATTTGAATAGTGATGGAGAGATAATCATAAAGGAAAGTCTTAGTATACGTTACGACAAGAGGTTTGGCAAATAAAATGGAGAAAATTAGCATATGGTTATATTCTTGTGCAAGCTGTTTCTTGCAAGCTGATGATTTGGCGTTTGCAATTTGTTTTCATGATTCACTAAAAAATTCATGTCGTTCTGTTATATAATTATTGATTATTTTTCATTTGTCTAGACTACTTATGCAAAGCTTAGTTGCACGCAAGGATGGTTTTGTGCATCCCTCATGCATCCGTCTTCAAGGTCGCATCACCACCCTTTCCTTTTCATGGTCTGAGTTTTTCCATCATCACATATTGTGTTTGGCTAAATAATATTTTTGGATTTTACTGAGATTGATCCTGTTTGTTTCTTACAGAAATATAGCTCAGCTGGCAAAGGTTAAAATCATGAAAAACCAGGTCAATGGATAGATCTTCACGTACCACGGGGTAAACTTTATCATTTTATCTCATTTCCCCATGTTCTTTTTAAGTGGTTCTTCTCACCTATGCTTGCTATTTGTGTGCAGCATTAGGTCCATTGTTTGCCTCAACTTGCCTAGTTTCTCAGGGGGTCTTAATCCCTGGGGAAGACCTAGTAAGCAGAAGCTCCATTCGGTCAGTATTTATTTGATTAGGCAATAATATATAAACAACTGGGAATAAGAACGTATCGACCATTATTCTTTGTTAACGATGTGCTGATTTATGGTCCCTGTTATCAACAGAGGGACTTAACTCCACCATATGTTGACGATGGGTTTTTCGAGGTTGTTGGTTTTCGAGATGCATGGCACGGGCTTGTCATGTTCACTCCGAATGGCCATGGGACTCGCCTTGCACAGGTAGGTAAAACTCTCTACTTTGACAAGTCATTAAGAATAATTTGGAATGTTTGGTTAGCATTTGGGAATTTTAGGGAAGTATATGGGAGAATGAGGTTCGATGTGACTTATTGGAAAATGTGTGTTTTAGTAAGAGAATGCATTGGACATGTTTGGTTTTGTTTTTTGAAGAAAAAATTGAGAATGATTTTGTAAATGGATAAATCAATAAACATGTCACACATAGGATCCATGTAGGTTGGAATAAATGGATGAGCGCATCTTCTATCCTTTGTGACTGTAAAATACCATTAAAATTGAAAGGAAAATTTTATAAAACGGCCATAAGGCCCGCAATGCTTTATGGAGCAGAATGTTGGGCGACTAAATATGAACACGAATAAAAAATGAGGGTAGCAGAGATGAGAATGTTAAGATGGATGTGCGGATACACTAGATTAGATAGAATAAGAAATGTACACATTAGAAACAAAGTGGGAGTAGCACCAATAGATGAGAAAATTAGAGAAACACGATTAAGATGGTTTGGATATGTTTATAGGAGACCTTTAGATGCACCTGTGCGACGTGTAGAAGGTAGAGAATCACTCACACAAATCAAAAAAGGCAGTCTTGGAAAGAAACTAATAAAGAAGACATGTTATATTTAGAAATAAATGAAAATATGGCTTATGACCGTAAACGATGGCGCAATATGATCCGTATAGCCGACCCCACATAGTGGGATTAAGGCTTAGTTTGTTGTGCTTGTAATTGGGAATGATTTTGTAGTGGGGGCTTATTCATATGAAAATTGTTAATTTTGTACTGATCTTCACTCTTAATTTTGAAACAACATTTGCATCATGTGGGTCATTTTCTTGAAATACTTTTTTGGATTTATCTGCTTCAGGATTGGGGACATTCAGATACACATTAGAGTAGATTCTAAGCTCAAATCATTGGTTTCTCCCTTTTTTATTAGGGATAATTTCAAAAACTACCATGAGGTTCAGTTAATTATTACACATTTATCTTACAAAATTACAATTACTCCTTGATAATTGTTTTCATCTTACAAATGCACCGTCACGAGGGGGTATGTATTAAGGTAAATACAAACCTCAAGGGAGGGGTATACTTTTGAAAGATAACTAGTTCAGTAATTAGGCTAAACTTTAGGTATAGTTTTTTTAATTATCCCTTTTTATTATGACTTTGTGTTCTGCATGCTGTTGAAAGTGCTTTCTTATCCATGTCACACATGAAAAATCTCGTATTAAGATGCAACAAAAATTCATCAATGCATTTGCTTTTTCCGATGTCTTTAGGCAAACAGAATTCGTTTCGAGTTTCACAAGGGTGCCGCTGATCATACATTCATGAGAATTGATGGTGAACCATGGAAACAGCCCCTTCCCATGGATGACGACACTGTTGTCATTGAAATTTCACACTTTGGTCAGGTCAGCATCCTCGCCAATGCGCCCTGCAAGTCGAGAAGCATCAATGCACCTAATTTGCCGTATTCACCACGCAGCTCCGAGGATGATGGATACAACAGCAATGAAGACTCGTACGAAGAAAGCTCCGAAGAACGGATGAAGTTAGGTGCAGCTGATACTTTTCAAATACCAGAAAATTTTGACGTTGCTCGTCTTAGTTGAGCTTTTTACATTTTGTTACATTTTAACGTGCCCATGCTGCAGTTAAGACATGTTGTAATTTTGTGTGTAGATGCTAATTATATTTCTTTTTAAATAGTGTTATGTACTGAAATTTGTGCGAGGTTAACCTTAACAAGTTGCGTAGTTTGACTAAATAATCCACTTGATTCGAAAACAGGGCTATGCGTTTGATCGGACCGGAAATGTGTAAACCCGAGGCTTCAGGCTTCTAGTTTGGAGCTCGAACACCATGACTAATCTCGAATTGCATCACCTCAATCTCTGAGGCCACTAAATATAATCATTAAGTTCGTTGAGGTGGTGATAAAAATTTATTGTCAAAGTTAATAGATTGAGGATGAAATCGTGATCGAGAGCTAGAAATCAAATATTTGTGGAGAAATTCTATATGTACCATGTAAAGTTGGCATTTTATGTGTACAGGAATTCGAGTTACATTCAGGTTGAATTTGAGTTACGTCTAGATTGAGTGCATGTCAAATCAAACCCATATGAAAATACGCCGATCTCACTTATATAGAAGGTGAATTTGATTTGGACTGGTCTAGCCAATCTCCTCTTGGCTCTTATGCTAATCAAGTCGAAACTTAGCCAGTCGACTATGGTATTCAATTTGTAATTTGGTTTCATCCCGTGAGTTCATCTATCTATAATTTATAAAAAAGTCTTATCATTTGAAAGAAAAAAAAGGGATAATCACAAAAACTACCCTTGAGGTTTGGGGTAATTACAAAAAAAACCCTGAGAAGTTTTAAAATGACCAAAACCTCTTAACGCTTTGATTTCATCTTACATTTTCCCCTTTATAAGAAAAAAAGATTTGAAAAACTCCCTTTACGTTTATAGAAATATTACAATTAACCTCTTAAAATTAAGGCATAATCAAACTTCAGGGATAACTTTGTGATTTTAAACTTCTCAATTTTATTTTTTTGTAATTACCCCAAACCTCAAGGGTAGTTTTTGTAATTATCCCTTCAACTTTATTTATCCAATCAGGCGACCTTAGTATATATCCAATCCAATGTAAAATTTAATTTATATTTGTTGGTTTGTTTTTCCCAACCCATGTCCAAATTCAGTGGCACATAGCAATTTTTCAAATGCTTAGTCAGTACCACTCCAAAACTGTGGGCTATGCTATCCATTTCTAGTTGCTGAAATGAAACCATCCTCCACCTTCGTTCTTCCTTACTTGTCACTATATATTACAACTCCCACTCCCCTCATTCTCCACCATCACATACAACACATATCACAAATTCACATCTCCAAAATTTCTAATACTTCACTTCAAAAAGTCACTATCTTTTTAATAAGCACTTCAAATTACAAAGAAAAGAGCAAATTAAGGAGAAAGAATGAGTTCCACAAGCAAAGCTTGGTTAGTGGCAGCAAGCATTGGGGCTGTTGAGGCATTCAAAGATCAATTGGGATTTTGTAGATGGAATTATGGATTGAGGTTATTGCAAAATCATGCCAAGAATAATCTCAGGTCTTATACTCAGGCCAACAAATTATGTGGGCCCTCTTCTTCAATGGTTTCAAATAAGATGATGGGACAAGAAAAGTTGAAGCAATCTGAGGAGTCCCTTAGAAAAGTCATGTATTTGAGCTGTTGGGGTCCCAATTAGACCTAGCTCCCCATAGTTTTTGTGTACATAGATATTTATAATATAATAAGATATATTTAAGCTAATAATTTGTTGTTCAAGTTCTTATGGCAAGCCTTCCAGTTTTTATTTTTCTTTGTTTGGTATTGGATCTTGATTGCTTTGGATTAGGATTTTGGTTTACCTGTTAATCTGTTCCAATTACAAAGGCTATAGACCAAACACTTTGTGCTCCGATATTAACAGAAAAGAAAATGGTATAGAATACATATCAGTATTAATTACATATTATAGAAATTAAATTAAATTCTAATAATTTAACAGAATGCTTTTTATTAAATAATTGTCTTCAAATGCATATAAAATAAATTTTCATATTTCAAAAATAAATTCAAACATGGTATATATATAGGAAAAAAACACTTTGCCATCCGAACTGGGGTTTTTACACTTCGCCACCTAAACTTTTTTTTCTTTTTACTTACCCATCCAAACTATATGGGATTTACACTTTGCCTCCTATAAGCCATTTCCGGCTGAAATTTCCGTGGAAATAACCACGTGCTTGGCACACTTTAATTTTAAGGGCATTTTTGTAAAGATACCTTTGTCTCATAAGGACAGAAAGGTAATCAAACACTTACCCAATTAAAAGAAAAATTGCCATAAGCTCTTAGTCTTCTCACGGTCATTTCTCCTCACAATTGGATTTTTCTCTTCTCACTTTGTTCTCAATGTGGAAGCAAACTGCTGAATTCATCATGGATGACATATGTCATTGTGGAAGATCAACAACAAAAAGACATCTTGGACTGATTTGAACCCAGGAAGAAGATATGTTGCTTGTGAAAAATTTAAGGTAAGCACTAAAAACCCTAACCCCTTTTAAGAAATTTTGCTTTTAAATCTGATAGCATTTGTGAAATAAATTTTGTCCCCAATTTCTTAAACCAGATTGATGCTAATTTTCGGCAAGAAACCCAACGGATGGTTGGTAAAAAGCAAACCCAGATTTTTTAAAATTGGAACTTGAGTATGCAGAACGTACTTTTGAAAAACAAACCCATATTTCAACCATTTTTTATTATTTTCAGGTTATCATATTAATATTAAATTTTAAAATAGTTGATTTTTTATTGATATAATTTTCACATTTTTCGGATGAGCAATTTTTTATAATAATTTTGGCATTTCTGTTATATTGATTGATGAGTAATGAATTTCTATTTATTTGATAGGAAGTTGGAGGATGCACATATTTTGTGTGGATTGATCCGCCAATGTGTAATAGAGCTAAGCAGATTATCCCGGGCTACTAAGACGAGCAAATCGGTTTGAAGATGAAATAAAAAAGAAGAGATCAAGGGAGAAATGGTTGTGGATGACACTACTCTTTTCATGGATTTTTATGTACTTCCTTAGTTGATTGATTGTTAGGTTATCAAACATGTTATCTTTATGTAATGGTATGTTCGGTTTCTAGGATTATGTATTGCATTTTGGAATTTTCAGTTTATAGGGTTTAAACATGTCCAAATTCAATTTTCAGATGGTTTGTAAATTTGGACATGACTGTGTAAGTTTATGAATTGACAATGGTTGTTTTATGTTGCAAGAAATTATTGACTGAATCAAATAAGTTAAGATAAATTTACTAAATCAAATAAGATAAGTTTCTTTCATTGCATAAGTCATCACCGAAGTTCAAAACACAAAAAGTACATTGGTTGACTATTAAAATAGGACCAATTAGAAGCATCCTACACAAAATGATCACTGGACAATCAAACTTTTGACTATTAAAATAAGTTCAATTACAAGCATCCTGTATGCCAAAAACAATCACACTTGCTTGCATTATGGTGTTTCTTCTGGTGCAACCACATGCTTGGATGAACTTCCTTTCTTGGTGGAGAACCTTACATTTTGGCTACTTCCTGGAGGTCTCCATACAGGTTTTGCTTGAGGGATACCAGTGGATGCTACATCCCCAACAAGTTTCTTCTTTACCTATATTGGAATAAAGTAATAAAATGCTTACATTCAACTTTCAAAAAAATCACATAAGTGACCAGATTCATAAAAATAAATATGCCATAGAGTAAATGAACTAAACACTCACATTCAACTTTCTTGTCAGCCCCAAAGTTGTTTTATAAGTTTCTGTAGTAGTAGTTGAGTTTGTATAGCTTGTCTCAGTCACTCTTTTTTTAGGACTTCTATCATTTGACATGAAGGGATTAAGTCTTACTCTTGTAGCAGCTTGTGGCTCAACACTTGGCATAAAAGCTGACTCTTGTGTGTTAAAATTAGTTTCATTTTGCATATATTCTTCTCCATCAGTGTGATCACCTGTGACTTTCTTATTTTTCCCTGTATACACAAGATAAATGTAATATAAAATATAAATTACACAAACAACTAAAATCAGTAAGATTTACCCTTCTTTTTGGAGCTAATGTAGATGGTGCAGGTGGCTCTAATCCTTGTTCAGGTTGAGTTGTCTTTTTCAGTGGACATCCCTAACATTATGATCAGGTTTCTTACAAAATGAGCATGTCATCTTGACTCCCTTTTTCCCCAAAACCCTTGCATTCTTTTCATCAAAGCTTTCTCTGCCACTTGTTTTCTTTCCTTCATCATGATCCCTCCTTCTATCATGTTTCTTGGGCCTCCCAGGCAACCTCCCAGTAACAGGAGGAATTAAAGGTTCAAAATTCACTTTTGGCCACATGTCACTACCATTTAAAGCTCCCATCAAATGACTGTAAGCTTTCAAAAAAGTATTCTTTTTGTAATATTCATCTACATAATCTTCAGGATTTTTTCCCAAGTAATACAATCCACAGATGGCATGTGCACATGGTATACCAGTTAACTCCCATCTTCTACATGTACATGTTTTCTCCCCAACATGCAACCTAAACCTTGTACCATGACAACTCTCAATTTCAAATTGATCATGCCCATTCCAGTGGGCTATGAAATCCATTGATTTTTTCTTTAACTCTTCCAACATTTTGCAGATTTTAGGACAAATATCTCCATCATACTTGATAATCTGATCTCTTCTAACATGTATCCTCTTCATCATCTGATGTCTAATAGTCTCAAGCATACTCACAATTGGTTTAGCCCTTGCCCTTAGTATCAATGATTCAGACATGTTGTTCAATAGAATATCAGACTTGGAAAAAGTACTAAAGTGTGACCTTGACCAGTGTGATGGGGGCCTTTGCACTAACCAATCATATGCCTTTTGATCCCTTTCCTAAGCTCTCTCATTGCTGTATCAAAATCAACTACTCTAGTGGCCCTTGCAGCTCTCCAAAGTATGGCTTTTAAGGCCAAACCTTTATGTGAAATCTTGAAGTTTTTATATAAGTGCATGACACAAAATCTGTGTTCACATCCTGGTAACAAAGTCTCAATGGCATCTATTAAACCCTTCTGTTTATCTGACATCACAGTCCAACAATGAGGATTTTTAATATTTAGGTCATGTATTAGTAAGTCTACAAACCAAAGCCATGATTTTTTGGACTCTTTCTCAACCACTGCATATGCAAAAGGGAACATGCAGTTGTTGGCATCAATTCCTACAGCTCCTAACAAAATTCCTCCTGCTGTACTCTTAAGATGACACCCATCCAAGCAAATAATAGGTCTACACCCATCAAGAAACCCTCTTTTCAAAGCCCCCCAACAAATGTATAACCTCTCAAATTGAGGTTTCCCATCCACTAGCTTTGACTTGATTTTTACAGTTGTTTCAGGGTTGGTATTTTTTATTTCTTCTGCATATGACCACAACAAACCATATTGCTCACTGTCTGACCCACTGCCCATTGTAAATACCTTCTTCTTTGCCCTATACAACTGACTTTTGTTAAAGAGTAATTTCTGGTCTTTTTGCATCACACACATCATTGACTCAACTGGCCACTTAGGATCAGTCCAGATTTTATCCTTGTAATTTAGTGCAAGCCATCTAGAATTAGCATGAGACACCTTCTGTTTCCTAGGGCACTTATGATTCCCATTAAATGTTTTTACTTGCATTGTGTCTTCATTTTGAACTCTAGAAGCATATATTACCCATGGACAGGTATTATGCTTGCACTTAGCTTGCACTTTAAATTTATCATTGATAGTGAACACCACATCCCTCCCATTCTTAATGGCATGTTGTCTTATTGCCTGTCTAAGCATTGTAGTGTCACTAAATAACATTCCAAGCTCAAACTTAGGATCCTGACCATCTACCCTTTTATTGAAGATAGGATTACCATTATGCATTTCTCCTTCACATCTATTGCGATTAGATTCAATTGATGCTAGAGCACTAGACACAGAAGATTGTGAAGTGTTCATATGCAACCCACCCCATTCAACTTCTTCATCAATGTAAGAATCAAATAACACATCATCATCAAAAATATCCCAATCACTATCAATGAAATTATCAGACATATCACTAGCACTGTTACATGATTCTTCAGTGTCACCTTCACTTTCAATTGACTCATTATTTTCTGTCTCATTATGATCATTGCCAACAAACTCTAAAGGCTCATCAACTCTAGGTAATTCATGGTAAGATTCTGATTCATTACCATAGAGATTGATTTTCTCATGCTCAATGAACACCCCAACCATTCTATTGTGATCAATACAATTCACTAGATTAAGGGCATCAATATCATTTTCAACTACTACCAAATCAGAACAATTATCCACCCCAAACCTACTGTAATAAAACCTAACATATTCCTTAACTGTTAATTCCTTAGCCATATTATGCAACTCAAGCAGAGACATCTCATCAGCATCACAATAATCAATATGATTGATCTCTGCCCCGTAATACATCATCTTCCCCAAATTAACAAAAATACCTGAATGATGCATTCTAATTGAAAAAAAATCTGAATTTGAACCTGATACACATAACAAGACAAACAATGAAATATTTTGCATGCCAAAAGAATTCAAAAGAACAGTACAAAACCACTAACTTGATCAAACAATTAACTAAACAATAATATTATATTATAACCTAACATTCTTTAGCCAAATAAAATAGAACATTGATCAATATAATATATTAAGACCTAAGAAAAAGACAATTTTTCACAAACATCACATAACCTCAGGACAACAATAACATTCTTAAATACAAACCCAGAACTTACCATAATCTGGATATGCGATTTCATTGGAACTTTGGTAGCCCTTTTCCCTAATTTTTCATACCATTTTTGAGTACCCTAAAACACTTCGCAATTTGCTTCAAAGGATATTCGACTTTTTTGAGATTTTGTTCACAAATTTTTGCTCAATGGAGGTTGTTTCATTCGAATGTTGCGTTGCGGCTTTTGTTTTCAGAGATTTCAAAGATAATCTAATTGTAATTTAGGGTAGAAACGTGATTTGCAATTGGTAATTTAGGCGGGAGACTAAGCATCACTTGAATGGACAAAAATGCCCTTAAAATTAAAGTGTGCCAAGCACGTGGTTATTTCCGCCGGAAATTTCAGCCGGAAATGGCTTATAGGAGGCAAAGTGTAAATCCCGTATAGTTTGGATGGGTAAGTGAAAAGAAAAAAAGTTTAGGTGGCAAAGTGTAAAAAACCCCATAGTTCGGATGGCAAAGTGTTTTTTTCCCCATATATATATATATATATATATAAAGATATTGTCAACATAATTGATATTTTTACTTTAGACGATTCTTGTATATTCATGTATTTTATCCATTTCAATATATTATTGATTGAATTTTGACATTGTAATTAAAAAAAATCATAATATACACATATGTTAAATTTGAAATCTTTCCCTTCTGTATTTAAAAGTTTCTGAATGTAAAACAGTCAAGATTTTTGACAAAATTTCCGCTCTTTTTTTTTGGTCACAACTTGTGACTGTAAAAATTCTCAAAAAAATATACTATTCATTCGTTTTCACTTTTTGAATTCCTAAGACCGTCTCTAACCCATTACATCAAATTTGGTGTTTTGGTGTAATTTTGTCAAAATTATCTCCAACCCATTACACCAAATCTTACAGCAAAATAATATTTTATTCTTTTTTTTTTCATTTTACAGTAACAAAATTTATTTATTTATACAATTAGTTCATTTACTTGTATTTTATTATTGTTAATGTAATTAACTATAAACTTTTATTTAATTAATATTGCATTAATTAATTATATTATAAAAATAAATATTAAAATTTCTTTTAGTTTACATTATAATTATTTGTATTTATTAAAATTTATAGAAAATATTAATTAATTACTAAAATCATATTATATAAATTAATTATATATAAAATGAGGATACAATTGGATTTTTAAATTTGAAATAGAAGGGAATTTGAGGGCAAATGTGGATATTGCATTACACCAAATTTGGTGTAACACTATTCATTTACACTAAATTTGGTGTAATACTCACTACACCAAATTTTGTGTGTAGTTTAGAGTTGGGTTGAAGAGGGATTTTGGCATATTTGGTGTAATAAGGTGGGATTTAAAGTTGGGTTGGAGATGCCCTAAGACCATCTCCAACCCATAACACCAAATTTGGTGTAAAAGCTAAACCAAATTTGGTGTTTTAGTGTAATTTTGTTAAAACCATCTCCAACCCATTATACCAAATGAATATTTTATTTTTTTTATTTTATATTAATTATTAAGCAAATTTATGTATTTATACAATTATTTCATTTAATTATAGTTTATTAGTATTGATGTAATTAACTAAAAACATATATTTTATTAATATTAAATTAATTAATTATATCCAAAAAATAAATATTACAATTAATATTAGCATCTCTTTTAGTTTAAATTATAATTGTTTGTTAATTATTATTATTCATAGTTTCAAATAGAAGAGAATTGGAGGGCAAATGAGGGATATTGCACTACACCAAATTTGGTGTGATGTTTAGAGTTGGGTTGGAGATACTTTTTTGCATATTTGGTGTTATAGTGTGGTATTTGAAGTTGGGTTGGAGATGGCCTAAGAGCATCCACAATGGTAAGAGGTTTAAACCTCTATTTTTGTGAGTCCTATTGTTACGTTAATTGGTCTATTGTTGTGTTTGCTCATTACTTAATAATTAAGCCCAAGTATCGCTAAATTTCAATCGAGCATCCCCAGCTCCACTGTTGTCATTCGGGTCTTCTACTCGATCATGGGATCCGAATCCCTTGTCCGCGGATCCTACTCGGATTGATCTCAGGCGTCCATTTGCTGGGATTAATCTTAGCCATTCATTGCCCCTATAATACACTTGGTACCCGAAACCCTAATTTATAATCTAGGTTTTTCTTTCTCACTGATCTCTCGAGCTCTCTCTCTGTGTATTGTGCTCTCATCTCTCTCTAGAAATTTCCATATCCTCGCTGGATCCTTGTGAGATTCTTGAGTTGGGATACAGATCTGTGTGATTAGTGTGTGTGTCCATCATCTTCTCGGTGTACAATCCTATTTCTGAGTGAATCTAGGGTTTCTGGGTTTGGGGTATTTTCTAGGGTTTTCTGTGTGAAAATACGATCGAGGGCTTGTTTGGAGGTTCTTTTGTGGTTTGGCAGTTCTTGGATGCTTTGCCTTGGTTCTCTGGGTGATTCATGATGACTTTGTGTAGGGATTCCAGTCCCTGAGCCGAATTCATTCTATATTCAGTTTTAGGATTTTATCCCTTTATATTCTTTGTGTTATATTTATGCTACTTGTAATTTTTCAATTCAGTTGTATTTTACATTCTGTAATCTTGAGTCTAGAGTTGATTTGTATTAATAGGCTTTTAAGCCTATAATTTGATTTCAGTACTAAGTGTATCGATCTATTAGAGGTAGATAGATACCCAATAGTGGTATCAGAGCACCTATCTGCCTCGTGGTGGATTGGTGCTTCTGTTCTTCTTTGAATCTTGGCAATTCTTGGCTCCTGGTGATTTCTGTGATTGGTTTGATACACATGACTTGCTCCTGGTCGTAAGCTCATCTCTTCTCCCTTTCTCTTTCTTTTACTTTCAGTCAGTAGTAGTTTTAGGGAAACCTTAAGCTTCAAGTCTCTTGACCCTGTGCCACGAGCGCAGTGGAATCCTGAGGTGCGAGAGGGATCCACCCTAGTGCCTTATTTCATTTATGTTGATATCTGGGTTATTTTTGGACTCTGTGTGGTTCTTTTGTTGCTTTATTTTGGACTTTGTTTGGTCCTTATTTGCCTGCTGCTCATTTTATTGTTGCTCTATTTGGACTCTGTGTGGTCCACCTATATTGCTTCTGCTGTTCTGTTCCCTGTGATCTTGGTGTGCTTCTTGTGTACTCTGTGAATTACATGTGTCTTATCTGTGTGATATACTCTTGTTTATATCTGTGATAATGATTGGTGTTTCTGGCTATCACATGGAACCCTTCAATAGAAAAACTGATTTTTCTATTTGGCAACAAAAAATGAAAGGCATTTTGATCCAACAAAAATATTTTAAAGTCATTGAACAAAAAGTATACGATAAAGATCTTCGTTGAAATTAAAGTTGAGCTTGATGAGTTTGCTTATTCATCCATTATCCTAAATCTTTCGATTCTCGCTTTAAGAAAAGTTGGCAAATTGTCAAGTGCCAAGGATTTGTGGGACAAATTAGAAGAACTTTTTACTGGAAATTCGCTACCTTCCAAACTCTTTCTACTTGAAAAGTTTTTTGGATTCAAACTTGATTTGACAAAGGATATGGATGAAAACCTTGAAGTTTTTACAACATTGATACAAGATATCAAGTTGATGGTGATAAAAACATTGATGATTATACTCCTATTGTCTTGTCAATGCTATTCCGATACCTATCTTGATGTGAAATCATCATTAAGTATGATAGAGATTCTATTGCCCTTGATCTTTGTGATTAATGGCCTTAAGAGTAAGAAATTAGATATGAAAATATCCAAGGGAATGAACAAGGGTGGTCGTGGAAAGTGATGCATGTTAGGGGTAGGAGTCAAAACAAGAGGAATGGGAATAACAATAACAATAACAATGAGTCGGGTAGAAAGAGAAGCAAAAGCGAGAGGTAGGTCTAATTCCGGACCTAGGAATAACATGAAATGCTATAATTGTGGTTAGCATGGTCATTACATCAAAGAGTATACTAAACTCACGAATAACCGAATAATAATCAAAACAATAACCGAACAACAAAACCAAGCCAATGACTCTCTGTGAACTTGACTACTTCTAATGATCATATGGGTGATGTGTTTATGGTGCATGAGTTGCTGATTACAGAACTCGCGCCTTCAAATGCTTTTAGTGATTATGAATGGCTAATTGACTATGCATGCACATTCCATATGTCACCTTCTAAACATATGTTTAATACTTATACTTGATCTGCAAAGTGGAGTCATTTCAATGGCTAATGATAAAAATTGTGTCAAGTACTTGTTATTGGTAATGTATGTTTAAAACTTGATACTCGGTTATGTTTTGACTCTTAATGATGTGAGACATGTTCTTGAATTATCCAATAAGCTAATTTCTTGTGATATGCTTGAACATGATGGCTATGAGGGAAGATGGGGGAAGGGTGTTATGAAACTCATGATGGGTTCCATGATAGTTGCTAAAGCTGAAAAGAACATAAATATTTATATTTTACATGCTAAACATGATTCTTATGTGCCTAATTCTGTGAATGTTGTTGCTAATCCTGTGTCAAATGATTTGACTGATTTATGGCATAAAAGACTTGGACATATTAGCTCTAAAGGGCTTGATATTCTACAGAATAAGGGTTGTTTTGGTAAAAACAAACTTGATGCTTTGTCTTTCTGTGAATCATGTGTGTATGGTAAACATCAAAGGGTTAAGTTCCCCCCTACTAACCCCAAACAATCTGCCAGTACTGAATTGCTTGAATACTTGCATGCTGATGTTTAGGGTCTCTCTTCTGTGCCAACTCATGGAGGAAATAGATATTTCCTATCCATAATTGATGATTATTCCAGGAAAGTTTGGGTGTTTTTAATGAAGAATAAATCTGATGTTTTTGATAAGTTTAAAACCTGGAAAATTCTTATTGAAAACCAAACTGGCAAAAGGATTAAAGTTTTGAGAACTGATAATGGCCTGGAATTTTGTAATCAATTAATGGATAATCTGTGTGATGAATATGGTATAAAAAGGCACAAGTCGTTGTGTCTATTCACCTCGGCAAAAATGGTGTTGTTGAGAGGATGAATAGAACACTTTTAGAAAGAGTGAGGAGCATGCTTACTACCTCAGGACTTTCTAAAAGATTTTGAGGAGAAGCTGTTGTTACAACTACCTATTTTATAAATAGGTCCCCCTCAGTCCCCTTGGAAGAGAAATACCCTGAAGAGGTGTGGACTGGGAAAATCGTGAATTTTTCTAACTTGAAAATTTTTGGATGCACCGCTTTTGTGCATCAAAACACTGATAAATTAGAACCAAGTCTATAAAATGTGTTTTCCTTGGCTATCTCGAATGGGTTAAAGGTTATAGACTTTGGAACAGAGAGGAGAACCTAGTTTTAAAACTATGATTAGCGAGGATCGTTATTCAATGAATTTGAATTCCCTTTCCTTGTGCATCCTTCTCCTTAAACTGTTTAAAATGATCTTTGCTCCAAATGAGGTGGAGCTTTCTAATGTGTCCCCTAATATTATTGTTCCCCGATTCTCATATCAATGATGTTTTGCTGTCAATGTGAATGATAATGATGTGCATGTTGATAATGATACTCAACATGATAATGTGCATGATATGCATAATGATTTTCCTGATGTTAACCCTGAGAATGAACCTGTTGCTAATGTTCATGATGAATTGAATGATTATGTGTTAACTAGGGATATAACTAGGAGGTATGCTAGAGTCTCAGAAAAATTTACTGATTTTCACATGACATCTTATGTGTTCTCTGTGTTTGAATCTATTGATGGTTCTCGAGCCAAAACCTTCTGCGAAGTTATGAATTCATCGCTTGAATCTACTAAGTGGCTAAGTCTTATGAATGATGAAATGACTTCTCCGCATGTTAATAACACATGGATTCTTGTTCCTAAACCCTCTAACTCGCTCCGTGGTTGATTGTAAATGGTTATACAAGGTTAAACAATAACGAGGGTGTTAGATTTAAAGCTAGATTAGTTGCTTTAAGGGTTTTACTCGGAAGGAATAGATAGATTACACTTTGAGATATTTGCCCATGTTGTTAAATTTGTTACTGTGAGAATTATGCTTGCTCTTGTTGCTCAATTTGATTGGGAACTGAAACAGTTGGATGTTAAAACTGTTTTCTTGCATGGTGACTTGGATGCAAAAAAATAATTTATGAAACAACCTGAGGGTTTTGAGGATAAATCCAAGCCCAATCATGTTAGTTTACTTCAAAAATCTTTGTATGGTCTTAAATAGTCTCCAAGAGAGTGGAACAAAAAGTTTGACCAGTTCATGCTTGATTTAAAGTTTTGTAGAAGTCAATTTGATCATTGTCTTTACTTTAAACTTGATGCTAAAACTCCAGTGTTTTTACTGTTGTATGTTGATGATATGTTGTTTGCTGGACCTTGCATCAAATCTATTAATCATGTTAGAAATTGTCTAAGTGCTAAATTTGACATGAAATACTTGGGTGATGCTAACAAGATTTTGGGTATGAACATTGACAGGGACATATCTAAATATGTCATTTATTTGCATCAGTCCTCTTATATAGAAAAGATTTTACAAAACTTTTCTATGTCTAATGCTAAATCTGTGAATGTGCCTCTTGCCTCTCACTTTCTGTTAAGTGAGGAACAGTCTCCCAAGACCAACTCAAAATATGTACTATGCAAAACATTCCTTATGCTAATGGTATTGGATCTGTTATGTACTTAATGGTGAGCAATAGGCCTGATATAACCTATGTTGTTTCTTGTTTGAGTAGATACATGTCCAACCCTAGTATAGTGACTGAAATGTTGTTAAATGGATGTTAAGATAATATTTGAGGCATTCTTCTGATTATAGCTTGTGCTTTTCTAAATGTGATGCTGGTATAATTTTGAAAGGATATGTTGATTCTAATTATGCTAATGATAAAGACAACAGAAAATCAACAACTTCTTATGTTTTTACACTTTGTGGCTCATGTATAAGTTGGAAATCCCAACCGCAATATATTATGGCTCTATCTACAAATGTGAGAATCGAGTATATTGTTTATTCTGAAGCTTTAAAAGAAGCCTTATGGCTTAAGGGTATTGTTTAAAATTGGTTTTCTAAAACAACAAGTTGTTGTATTTTAAGTCTCAACTGCATACACTCAAAAACCCAATCTTTCACGATAGAACCAAACACATTGATGTACATTTTCATTTTATAAGAGATATTGTTTCAAAAGGTTTGGTTAATCTTGAAAAAGTGGCTTCGAGTTTAATCCAAATGATATGGGTACTAAGTGTCTACCTTTATCAAAGTTCAAAACCCGTTTAAAAATCCTAAATTTTGACACTCGGTGATTAGTTACCTGTTAGTTGCCGCTTTCTCATTGGATTTAACGATTCTCGTGTGTGTTCTGTTAAAATCGAAATCTATTGAGTTAATATTTGCTTCGTGCTTATATTAAATCAATGGGGAACTTGACTTGTTGTGTGCTTGTTGAGGACCTTATTCGATTCTGATTAGCTTTAGTGTTTACGTAATATAAGTCCTTCTTGCTTAAGTGTTGGGAAGGCAATCGATGATGATGATGACCGAAATTCTCTTTTAAATTGTCTAATTGAATCACAATGAGCCAAATGTGGAGACTGTTAAGTTAATTGGACCATTGTTGTGTTGGTCCATTACTTATTAATTAAGCCCAAGTATCGCTGACCAACTGAGCAACCCAAGCTCATTCTGTTGTCATTCGGGTCTTCTACTCTGAATGCGATATCCGAATCCCTTGTCAGCGGATCCTACTCGGATTGATCTCAGGCATCCATTTGCTGGGACTAATCTTAGCCATTCATTGCCCCTATAATACCTCCTCCACCAAACCCCTAATTTATAATCCGAGTTTTTCTTTCTCTCGATCTCTCTCTCTCTCTCTCTCTCTCTCTCTCTCTCTCTGTGTACTGTGCTCTCATCTCTCTCTCTATCTCTAGAAATTTCCAGATCCTCGCTGGATCATTGTGAGATTCTTGGGTTGGGATACAGATCTGTGTGATTAGTGTGTGTCCACCATCTTCTTGGTGTACAATCCTATTTTTGAGTGAATCTAGGGTTTCTGGGTCTGGGGTATTTTCTAGGGTTTTCTGTGTGAAAATACGATCGAGGGCTTGTTTGGAGGTTCTTTTGTGGCTTGGCAGTTCTTGGGTGTTTTGCCTTGGTTCTCTGGGTTATTCATGGTGACTTTGTGTAGGGATTCCAGTCCCTGAGCCGAATTCATTCTATATTCGATTTTAGGGTTTTATCCCTTTATATTCTTTGTGTTATGTTTTACATTACTGTAATTCTTCAATTCGATTGTATTTTACATTCGTAATCTTGAGTCTATAGTTGATTTGTATTAATAGGCTTTTGAGTCTGTAATTTGATTTCGGTACTAAGTGTATCGATCTATTAGAGGCAGATAGATACCCAACACCCATTGTCCCACATCAAAAGTTAAAAACCTCTATCTTTTCTCCACTATCAAAAAACCTCATACAACTTTTTTATAGACCCCACAATTCAATTACATTTCTTAAAAATCCTCTCACAATAATTCTTTTTTTTTTAATTTTCCCAAAAAACCTGGTTTGTACTTTGCAGGTACAAACCAGGTTTTTACATAAAAACCTCAAACCTCCTCTCCACAGTGGTGTGAGGTTTTTTCCATAGGTTTTTCCCCAAAACCTCCCCAAAAAAATCTCCCATTGGTGATGCTCTAATCACTTTTCATTATAATTTTGATAAAAAAATATACACACAATCATATCACAAATACAATATTATCTCTCTTATTTTTCAAATTACTATCATATCTAATTACTATTATACCAAAAGAACTATCATCATATTTTCATTGTGTATTCAATCACATTTTTAAAATTCATTCTCATTTTATCCAAATAATTTTCTCACACTATTCTCTCCAAATTAGAAAGAAATGAAACAAATGGTCAAAGATTGAGAGCGTGATTGGATATGCTTTCGTTTTGAAAATTTTCATTTTGCTAGAGAATAGTGGTAAAAAAAAATTGGAAGAAAAAATATAATTTTTGAGAGTGTGATTGGATGTGAGATGAAAAAATAATGATGAAAGTTAATTTGATTCAAAAATAGTAAAATAATGATTGGATATGATTGATAGTTAGAAATTTGTGAGTGAGTGAATAGTGAAATTTGTGGGAGAATGTGTAATAATAATTAGCTTTTTTGTGAAAAAATGTGTAGATGTGACTAGTAAGATAAAAAAATAAGAAAAAATAAAAGTGATAGAATAGTATATTTTCTGAAAATCTTCATAAACAATCGAATACTTGGTCAAAAAAATTCTCCAGCAGAATGATAATGGAATCTCCTCCACATCCAATCGCAGTCTGACTCCCTTACATTACATGATTTTACTTCTTCGATCAATAGATATAAAAACATTTAGGTTTCGTTTGGGAAGGACATGATAGATGCATGGGGATTGTATTAGAATTGATTGTACTGTTCACATATAATATGTTGTGTAATATTTTATGTTTGAGATGTAGGATAAGAATGTAAGTGGAATGTATAATTTTACTAATATTGGGACCACACCTGGATTCTACAAATTCGGGGGTCATAATGGGATTCATAATCAAAGGAACTTGGATTCTCCCAGGGGCCGAAAATTAGTCTTGGGCTTAAGTCAAATACCCCAAACAACAGACACATATGGATTATATAATTTCTCCCCTATTGTCCTACTCCCCAAACGTGCCTTTACATTTTTAATATTAGAGATGCAATTATACACTAATTCTTTGTTAATATATTGTCCCCTTTTCCCCTCTTTTTCACCATATCACCTTTTCCACGCGGTTTACAACTTACACGGTCATCCTCCAGTTGTCCCGGTATCCGGGAATGCTCTATAAATCCTCTTAAAAACTACTACGACTTAAGCACACAGAAAATGACTGTTTAACTTAATAAAAGCAATTAGGTGCATCCAAAAACCGTGGGTTGCACACAGAAAACAACCAAAAAAAAAAAAAACATGTGGCTGTTAAATCCCACTTTTTTAACCCAGTCTCACATGGTTTTTTTTTCACCTCTCCCTATATATATACCAGAGTCAAAATTTTCACTCCACAACAAAAAAAAACCCATCAAATATTACAAACAATTCTTGATTTCCCTTTTATTACCTCTCTTTCCACACACAAACACATATTTTCACATACAATAAAGTGAAAAAAAAAAAGAAAACCAAGAATGAGAGGAGGTTGGATTGTGGCAGCAAGTATTGGGGCTGTTGAGGCATTGAAAGATCAATTGGGGGTTTGCAGATGGAATTATGGTTTGAGGTTAATTCAAAATCATGCTAAAAATAGTGTTCAATCTTATTATCACACACACATTCTTCATCCCAATTCTGATTCTTCTGCAACTGGTAATGAGATGATGAGGAGAGGGAGAATATTAAAGAAAAGGGTTTGAAGAAAGCCATGGATTTGAGCTGTTGGGGTCCCACTACTGTTAGATTTTGATCATCACCGTTGGTTGGTTTTTAGGTGTAATCTAGTGTGTATGCAGCTTAATTTTTTAGAGAATGGTTTTCAATTTTGTGGAGAAATTTATGTGAAATATATAAGGGTACTCTCATTGTCTCTCTCTCATTCTCTCTCTCTCTCTTGTATTTTTCACTTTTTTTTTTTTGGGAAAAGAATGATTTTAGTAGTATTTACATAGAGATGTTAGAGATAAATTAAAGTAGTAATCAATAATTTTATAAGAATATACAAGAGATGAAACAACTATCAAAATAAACGAATATTCACACACAATGTGTGACATGATCCAAAATGTAAAGCTTAGTCTGTTGGAACCAAACACTTTAATGCATATGATACACAATAAAAGGTGGGCTTATCCAGACCATTAAGGGCAACCAAACAAGCCCTAAATGTAAAGCTTGAGATTATCTTCTCATGGGGTGAGGTGGGCTAATTAATTTGGCATGAAATATTGATACTTCCAGCCAATTAATTACTCTCTCCGTCCCATGGACCACTTTTCTTTTTTCGTCCGTCCCAAATTATAATTTTGTTTCCTTATTGAGAGTATTAATTACACAACAATAGACTAAATTACCCCTATTTAATTCACTTTGTTTTTAACAAAAATTTTATTTTTTCAATATAGTTGGAATACTACATTATAATGATATATCATCATTTTTAATGCAAGGGCTAAATAGGAAAACTATGGAAAAATTATAATTCCAATTATATTTATTATGTTTTTTTAATCATGTGAATTGTTATACTTGTCTTCTTTTATGGACAAGGGAGTAGTTAGTAAAAGGAGAGATTCAATATTGAATTCCTCAAACAAATTGAATGGGTAGGACTTCATTAATTTTACATTGATCAGTCGAAGGACGAATGGGAATGGGAAATTAAAGGTACACAAGTGACCAACTGTGGTGATTTTTTTTCTTCTAATAAATCATGATTACAAGAATGTATATAGAAACAATTTACACATGTTACTAGTTTAATGTCTATTGATTTCTTAATCCATTTATTTGACCCTTTGTCTGCTTTTATTTTCTGGGCTGAATTGGATAGCCTAGCCCATGAAAAACTTCTATCAGTCCAGCCCAAGATTTTGCAGCCTCCTTCATGCATAATACTATTATGATTCTATTCTAATCTTATAAAATACATGAAAAATAAAGGATCAATTCATACACTTTCTTGCTTTAGGACGACTTTCATGGGATTATATTAATGAATTATTATTATTACAAGTAATTAATAATAAACAGAGGCGATTTAATTTTTTTTTCACATAAAATTAGCTCAAATTTTCAGGGCACTGGTTTAGCATTATAGCATACATTTAACTCATTGGGCTCCTGATTTCAAAATGGAGCCAAAAATTTAATTGATAAATTCTTTTGATGTTCCTCCAAAATTGCTAGCTAGTACAGAGAAATAGGTAATAAAAATCAACTCGAGTTGGAGAGAATGCAAATATTTACATCTTTAATTTTGATTTCTTTATATGGCATACATATAAAAATGACAATTATAATATGAACTATCAAATTGATAACTCAAAGAAGTATTTTATGGACTAACTATGTCTACTAGGTATAGATGTATACGTCGTAGAATGCAAAAAGACTCAATACTAGTTCAATTATAATAACAATATTTTACTCGGTTTATTAATTGATGATGTGATCAATACGCTTGCCATGCATTAATGATACTATATATTAACTATATTTAGAATATAATATTATATAATACACAATTTTGAATAGAAGATTTTGGAGCTTTGTGTACTAAGTGAATTCATACATTCATCTCTTCTTCTCTTTTTTACATTTAAAGAGAAAATCAACATTTTATAATGAGATTTAACTACGGAAGACACTAAATATTTTACACGAATCTAAGTGTCATCCCCAAATTCGTTCTTGATAATTAGACATGACGATTCTTGAATTGTATGAACCATGCATGTTCAAGAATTAAGTCTAAACAATCTCTATAAAAAGTTCAGCCTTTTGTCAAAGTAGGCTCATTGGAAAAAGTTATTTCAAGTTTACCAATTAAAGCTTATTTGTTTGAAATTAAATACTAGAAAAGAAAACATTAAGTAGATGAAATAAATGTCGGCATTTAACATTTGACTGACCCTAGTATAATAAGTCAAATGTCACCTAGGGAATGTCATTAAATTCTTAATTAATTCATACCTTCCAACTAACCAAGCGACAATATCTTATTCACCCTACATAAACTGTTCATCATCATTTTTGGTTTTTTTTTTTTAAATATCGCAATTCACAAAATGGTGATATGAAACCAAAACGAACAATACATTATGTCATACATTTATCTTTGAGCAAGTCTCTTGTGAGACTTTCCCCTCACGAATCTAAACTGTAAGACGGACCTTCTAAAGCGCTCCGTCTTAAGAACATGAACCATGAAAATAAATTTAAAAATAATAATGAACCATGAAGAAACAAAAATAAACCCTAAAAATATGAACCATGAAGAATAAACCCAAAAAAAAAAAATAAACCCTAAAAAACTAAAAATCCTAAAAACCCAAATCAATTAAAAATAAACCCAAGAAACAAAATAAACCCTAAAAAAAAACAAATATAAACCCTAAGAAAAATAAAATCTGAAAAAATAAAAATATTTAAGACTTTTGTGAAGGGCTAAGTGTCTCACGGATCTAAATTTCAGTGAGGCGTCTCACGCAAATTTTTGCCTTTATCTTTTGTATGTCATGTCATCAATATTAAATATAGCTTATTAAATATATTCAAGAACACTTAATGTACACATAATATTATCTATTAAAGTCGAGAATCGAATAATGGTCGAATAATTAAATACTTAAAATCCTTTAGCGCAGGTCAGAAAGTTGAGGTTCGACTTCCATCACTCGTTCCCATCCATAAATATGTACTCAAAAAACCACTATCTATTGAGGTCATAAATGGAAATATGTCACCAAGCTCACACTGGTTTATAAGCAAAGTCGCACAAACAATGTGAACGGACGTCAATTCCAACTCAAAAACATTTTTCAATCCCCATTTGAAGTCCGAGCTTGTGCATCTGAAGATGAACTTCCCTATCCCCCCGCTTTCCCTCTCGCGTGAAGGAATTAAAATTATGTATAAAAAAATAGAAATTAATAAATATTTCTTACGCTATATAAAGGCCTCATCCTCTTGACTTTCTGTAAATCAAGTTAGCAATTTTGTCAACTCCCTATACCAGTCCTGAAATTTCAGCCAAAAGTAGAAAAGGAAAAATTACGTCCGATTCCGGCGAACATGGCAATAGTCGACAGCCACCGCCACAAAAGGTGGCGGCTTTTCCTGTTCTGGCAGTCGGCAACGGCGTCGACGTCTTCTTCGTCATCCACTCAGTATATTCACAATCAATCACGGAACCACAGTCACCAAAACGGCGGCGTTGCTTCGAGCACTCGTTCTTCCTCCACCGTCTCCTCTGTGGCCAGATCGCTTCTCCCCAAGTGGCGGAGGCTACGCCTCGATCCTTCCAGCAACCTCTACTTTCCTTGTGCGTTATTTTGAACTCTGTTCATTTTACCTGTTATTGAAAATTGTTCTTAGTTTTCTTTCTTAGTTGTAATTGTGACGTTATGGAAATAGGGTTGGACCTTGCGTTGTTTAAGATTTTAAAAATTGTAAAGGAAGTGGAATAAATGAATGAATTAGAGAAGTCTATGTGTGCTTAATGCTGATTGATTGATTGCCTTCGTGTTTCATGTTTTTCACATTGAAGATGAACCAGGAAAGCAGGTTAGGAGCGCTGTTAGGATTAAGAATTCCAGCAAGTCTTACATTGCGTTCAAGGTACTTCTTTCTCGTCCTGATAATATAGGGATTTCAGTTATTGTAAGTCTTTTATATGATGTTGAAGCAGTTTCATGTTTTTCATTCTATAGTTTTCACCTGAATTTGTAAAAGGAAATTTTTACTGACATACAATGACACAAGATTCTACATTTCTATTGAGCTTTAAATCTGTTTTATATATGAATGGCGCTATTCACACCCCTTTTCCTCTAAATACACCCTCTTCCCTTTAGTTACAAAAATACCATGAATTTAGAAGACTGCCCTTACTGTGGCGCGATGGCCAAAATGATAGATGACACGTGCAATCATGTAATCATCATGCCATCTAGAATCCTAAAACGGCATTGTGCGAAATTGAAACACCGCTCATGCTAGCAAAACAACAATTACTCCAACACAAAACTTACACACTATGGTGCAAAATTAACAAATCTCCGATTGGTTCCTCGTCGAGAATCAATCTTCGTAAACTTGTAGATCCTTATTGCACTAGAGAGATTAATGAGAATTGTATAGATGCACGAAATCGGTGGGTGTATGTTTTGGGAAATGAATTGGGGTTTAGCGAGGGAAGGGTAAATTGGGGAATATTAGGAGGGTGTATTAAGTAAATGGGTTATTTTAATATAATGTGGTGGGTGTGTATTTAGAGGAAAATGGTGTGTGAATGTGTCACCCTTTATGTATTTTTTTGTTGATATCATAGCATCACAAATTGAATTTGCACATCTCCACTCCAAAGTAATAGCCCTGGTGTAGCTAGTCCTTGTAGAGGAAAATGGTGTGTGAATGTGTCACCCTTTATTTATATTGTTAATTTTAATAAATTTATATTTCATTTTTATGCATATATATTTTAAAAATTATATTTTTGTTCTAATTTTATATTTTTCAGTATTTTTTTTACCTTTTATTCATACATAATTATTTAATAATTTTAATTAATTTATTATTTTCCTTATTAAATAGTATACTTCTCTGTTATGTTTAAAGATGTTATAAAATTATTTTTTTTCTCTTGTATGTGTTAATAGATATTTTATTAAATAAAATAGTTATTGTAAATGGAATAACAAGGAATATTCAAGGAATAATTTTTTTATTACAAAAAAAAAAGATTTTGAAATAAATGGCTTGGGATTGATTTTAAGTTTGGTGCAGAAATTGCACCATTTTAGTGCAAAAGCTGCACCAAAAATAGAGTTGGGGGTTGGATATGGCCGTAGGTGCTTAAATATTGACTAGTTGTTTGGTTCATTTAGCATTGTTGCTTCTGTGAACACAATAATTAAGTAATCCCAATGTGTGACATAAGGCAAATATACTCATTGAGATTCCAAATTTACGTGTTAAGCCGAGAAAGGAAAGGACCAAAAAAAATCTATTGGCCTGTAAAATTTAAATGCTATAGATGCAATCATGGGATGTGAAGTAGACAAGTCATGATGTAAAATTGGCTTGACTGTTTGGTTTTCTTGCTTTAGTTTCAAACCACTGCACCAAAGAGTTGTTTTATGCGACCCCCTGGAGGTATCCTTGCTCCTGGAGAAAGCCTCATAGCTGCTGGTAATTAATTTGGTTCATTATTACTTTTTAAGGCGGACATGGTTCATCTCAAACATAAAACTCGAATATCTTTCATTTACTTTCTTTATGCACTTGATACTAACCTTTAAATGCATATAATTATAACTTTGGTTGACAGTTTTCAAGTTCGTGGAGCATCCGGAGAACAATGAAAAGCCTATAAATCAGAAAAGCAAGGTTAAGTTCAAGATTGTGAGTCTTAAGGTGAAAAAAGGAACAGATTATGTGCCTGAGTTGGTGAGTGCTTTACCACGAGTTAATAGATCATAATTATGAGAATAGTTGTAAGCGTAATGTCATGATTTTTTTAATTATGGTGAATGTTGCGATGTACCAAAGGTTGCCTTTGGATGAAGGATTATGATTTGACTAAAGGATTTCAGTTAATTCCATACTAGGTGGATTCCACCAGAAGAAGAAAAAATACCTCAAGATGAGTGTTAAAAGATTTGAAATCTATTGGAACATGAATTATCTGAACAAGTTTAATGGATTTGTCATTGCGATTTTGAAATCCTAGCTCCTAGATCTGTCAATCCTAACGGCACCTAAAGTTCATTTGAAAGGTTAGCAGTGGGTCCAACGTGTCTGTATGCATTACACATTGAATAATTAGAAAATACTGTTTCGCGTTTAGATTATAGTTCTTTTGGTCTTGATTGCTTTGTCGTTTCGGACTTCTGCATCATTTACCTATAACGTTTGTAATTTTTTTATGATTACTTATAGCAAGACTGTTATGCATGCTAGTCATAGGGCTTGCAATTGAATTTTCGGTAACAAGTTTACGAATGCAGTGTCAGCACAACTTTTAAGGCTTCCATAGATGGCTACTATGCTTGTAAATACTTATATCTGCATATGGGGGCACAATTTCATCGCAAATTTATTTTAGTAGTTCGTTTATAGTTACTGACCGAAGATATTAATTTCCCACCACTATCCTCTCTTTTCCCCATTTTCCATCCTTTCGTTGACTTCAATAGTTGGATGTTTTATATGTTCTAAATGGAATAACAAATGCCTTTTTTGTTTTTAAATTTAATTTTCTAATTAGCTAATTTAGTTTTATTTGAACTTGAGCTAGGACATAAGCCCACACCTTCTCAGCATGCCGCCCTATAGTAATTGAAGAATAGGGAAAAGAAAAAGAAAAATGACCGGAACATTCATCTGCTACAGTGATTCTTGATTTGAGCTGAACAAGTGCGATATTTAAATTTTGAACCGTGCTCCTTGGTTGTCCCTATGCTGATTATGTAACACAATTATATTACAAGACAATTCTGAATGCAATGGCATTGGTTAGTTGTTACTTAAATTTAAGAATAACAAATTGTGCATCAAGTCCCTTCTTTCTGGAAATATGTGCATTCTTGGTTTTTTTTTTCTTTCACTGGGATTTTGGGGGTTTAGAAATAGCGTCTTTTCCTCCTTTGTGGATGCTGTCAATGTATTTTATTTGGATGTATGCTGGAGTGACATGTTCTCTTGCTCCATTTTGGTATAATGATGATTAATTCTTGGGATAATTACGGAAAAAAAAGAAAACCTGAGGTTTGGGCTAATTACAAAAAAACCCAGAGATTTTCGGAAATTACCAAAAACCCCTTTAGGATTGATCCATCTTACATTTCCCCAAGTTAAATTTAAGACACAATCAAACCTCCAAGTTTTTTTTTGTAATTTTCAAAATCCTCTTGTTTTTTTGTAATTAGCGCAAACCTTTGGGGGCTTTTTGTAGTTATCCCTTAATTCTTTTTAGAGGCTTACACTTCGAGTTGGATCAAAAAGTAACTATAGTATGGCCCTAGGTTTTCCTGAGATGACACCATATATTAATTTGCCTGTTATATATAAATTTGAAACATTTCAAAGTTCTGACTGCTAATTCATAGTACTCTGAATTTCACTATACCTTCTATCTTTTAGGATTATAATGATAAGCTGTTATTAGCATGGCTAGAAAAAATTATCCCCAACTGGACTATTGCATTTGATGATCCTTACTCTTACATTCTAATAGATGTACTTGATAGTTACGTAATACCCTAATATAACATGTTGCTGAATGGGTCAGTGCTGCTACGTTTCGGAGTGATCGTGGACTAGCCACTTGACAGATGATGGTCTAATATGGAGTAAGGTAATACACATGTTAAAATATTTAATCTTAGATTTCTGATGAGTATTTGTTTGAATTTTTCTGCAGTTTGATGAGCAAAGGGATCAAGTAATTGTTGAACGTGTATTGCGAGTTATTTTCTTGGACCCGGAGCGTGCTAATCCTGTAAGAGTTAATAAATTTTGAATTGCATGTAAATTCCTTTATCACTTTTCCACCCCATGACATTCTGTGCAATTAAGGCACTCGAAAAACTGAAACGTCAATTAGCTGAAGCCGATGCTGCAATAGAAACTCGTAAGAAGGCTCCAGCCGACACAAATCCACAGGTGGTTGGGGAAGGTCTTGTTATAGATGAATGGGTAAGTATTTATGGTCTATGTGTGCCCCAATCAGCATGAGAGTATAAGTTCTTTTTTTAGGAATAATTATATAAAAAAAACCCAGAGGTTCGGGCTATTTACAAAAAGATCCAAAAGGTTTTTGAAAATTTCACAAAAAAAAAAAATAGAGGTTTGATTTCGTCGACATTCCCCCCCTCCCCTCCCCCCTTCATAAGCAAAAACATTACAAAAAGCCTCCTGATATTTATAGAAATATCACAGTTTAGTGTTCATTTTGTGAGTTTTAGACATCTCTGGATTTTTTTGTAATTAGCCCAAACTTCTGGGTTTTTTTGTACTTATCCCTTTTTTTATTAAAGATGAACGAAGAGGGGAAAATCGCGCACCAATTTATTAAAAGAAAAGAAAAAAGAATACAGAATAAATGTCAAAGAAAAATGTAAAGTTGACAATTTTAATGTGATTTGTTGCTTAATTCCGTCTTTTCTGTTTCTTTGTTGTTCAGAAAGAGCGAAGGGAGAAGTATCTTGCTCGACAGCAGGTTGAGGCAGTAGATTCAGTCTGAAAGTGGTGGTTTGCATTTGATGATTGGTGATGGGGCATGATGTTCTTCTCCAATGGAACTTTTTAACCATATTATCCCATGATTCCATCTGTATTTAGTTCTTTCTGATGGGTGGCGAGGAGAAGCTCTGATTGTGTATTGTAGAGTTAAGTAATGTCATCGTAGACCATTATTTGTGAGGTAATTAATGTATGTCATAGGAATGTCTCCTTTTTGGTCGCTGTACTTTCTTTGTTGTAAATATTGTTTTTGGCAAAATTGTTTTTTTCGTCCTCTAAGTAGACCTACTTGAAGTTTCAGTCCTTTTTATTTTTTGACTTTGGATTCAGTCCTCTAAATGAAAAAAAAAAATCAGACTTTTGGTCTTTTGACCTGCTATAGCGGGTAAAATTTACTTGCTAGCTGACGTGGATCTGGGTTTGCGGTGGCGGGGGGCGGCGACGCTAGTTGGGTTCGAGAAAATGGGTAAGGGAAAGAAGAAGGCTGTTGTGCGATGGGTTCGTGATGACGAGGGGAGTGGGGGAGTGCACGACATAGCTAAATTGAAAGAAGATTACTGTTGTGCTAAAGTTGAAAGAAGGAAGAAGAAGAAGGAAAGAAAAAAAAAGAAAATAGGAAAAAAAAAAAAAAAAAAAAAAAAAAAAAAAAAGGGTAAAGGGAAAAATAAAATTATTATACATGTCAAATTTATTTTTATCTAACTCAATATTTTTTTCTTATAAAATATATATTTTTGAAATTAAATTCCACATCAGCTGTCAGATGAATTTTTCTTGCTATAGTAAGTCATAGGACCAAAAGTCTCCAATTTTTCCATTTAGAGGGCTAAATCCAAAGTTAAAAAATAAAAAGGATTATCTCCAAATACGCCTACTTAGAGGACGAAAAAAATAATTTTGCCTATTGTTTTTTAATGTTTGCATAACTTGAAGTTTTCATTACCAGAAAAGCAATAAAACAAGCGTTAACTCCAATATCAAAAGAGATGCATGCCTTGATTCATTTTAGTAGTGGCTGGAGAAATAACCTCGTTCTATGTTGGGAATGTCCCCAGAAATTTTTAATGGAATTTGCCTGATTTTGTATCTTTCCAACTTTTATTTGATTGAATCAGTGTTTACTTCAGCTGTTTTCCCTATTATCTCCTTCGCATGTAAGGGGGAATCTTGTATTAGTCTCTGTTATCAAGAAGTCCCTTACTTTCTAACATATATGGAAAATGGACTCTCCTGCTAATGGACATGGTCCAAAAAATGGAGAAGTAACAAAAATAAGGGGATAATTTTTTTTTTCAAAAAAAGAAAGAAAACCTGAGGTTTTGGGCTACTTACAAAATAATCCAAAGATTTTTTAAAATTACAAAAATAATAATTGAGGTTTTATTTATCTTAAATATAAGGAGGATTGTAGTATTTCCATTGGCGGAGGTGGGGTGTTTGAAATATTTTTTTGCTCATGAAGGGAGTGTTATATTTTTAAGTTTTGAAAACTTCAACTAACGGCTATTTGAATAATTTCAAATAGATTTAATTTTGTAACCTCTCATTCAATTTTGT